>BGPR01012399.1:0-45123 GCA_013235015.1 Araneus ventricosus
AATGGCGATTATTTATAGTTTTACTGTTCCACACGAACTGTAATTAGAATATTGTTGTTAAAATTTCTTTACATATAACTGTAGTCTCCTTTTCATTTGGGCACACCTCATGCGTACCGCCATAGATTGAATATAAAAGAAACGAATACATTAAAATACATTTTTGTGAAATTTATGTTGAATAAATAATTCCTGCGAGGTTAAGATATACTTTTAGAAGCGTCCCTAAAAAGGGATGATAGACATTAACTTGTAAATGTTAAAATCTAATTCGGCATTTCCTTTATTAAGGGGCCGTTCAAATATTACGTAAGCATGTTTTTGGTATTTTTTGACCCCCTCCCCCCTTGTCAGCAAAAATAAGCAAATCGTAAACCCCCCTCTTATAATTACGTAAGCAAACTGCAACCCCCACCCCCTTTCTTTTTTTCACAAAACGAATAACAGTAATAATCTAATTTTAAAAATTATAGGACTTAATTCAAATAAAAAACTCTAACTCGGCTTAAAATGAAAAAAAATGTAAGTTTAATTTCCCTCCAATTTCAAGTTTAAGCTTACAAAAATCAAGTTTAATTTTCTTTTGCCAAATTTACCTTTTTTTCAAATTTAATTTTTTAAAATTAAATTATTTGTGCAAGTTACAAGAGATTTTCGGAAATAAAGTGATTTTAATGTCTTACGTAAGCATCACTCATACTCCCCCCTTGTCAGCAAAAATAAGCAAATCGCAAACCCCCTCCCCCCCTTGGGTGCTTACGTAATATTTGAACGGCCCCTAAGAGAATAATTTCAGTACATTTTACTTTGTAAAAATGTAAACACACAACAATTTCAGTTTTCATTCCTTTCTAGAGATTAACGGCCTTATTCACCATCCATGGTTAAACCATGATCAGCGGTTAAAAGGGAATTTACACGAACAAGCGAATGCTGACCGAAATGATCGGCTGGATGTATACCCTAAACTGGCGAGAAACTCGTTTGGCTCGAAGGCTGAGGTTAATTTTAAAAATCGCCAACAACAGAGAAATTGAGATATATTTCATGCCAAAATAGCAACCGCTGGGGTATAGCATTTAAGATGCATTCGGTTCCAGTTTCGCATTGTTATAGCAGAAACCATCATTTAAATCCGCTGATCATGGTTTAAATCCATGGATGCAGAATAAGGCCGTTAATCTTTAGAATTACATTGAAAGGCTACTTTTCATGAGATTAATTGAGAGTAGATCCAAAAAATTTCAAAATTTACATCTTTATTAACTTTTATACATTTATATTCAAATGAAAACGTGCTATTTTAACCTTTCTAGCCGTGTGGTAAGTATACTTACTAACACATGAATTTATCAATTCTAAAATGCAATTTTTAAGTGGCTAGTTCTGCTTACATTTTCGGTGAAATAAAAACCTGAATATTTCTGCTTCAGTTGAAAACTCATAATGAAGTGTCTTGATTTGATAATTGATTATTAATTAATTAACAAAAAATTATATCACCCATTAAGCTAAATGAATTTCTTTTCTTAAATTAATCTCAATCCCGAAGTTATTTTATTATACCACTATTAGAAAAAAATGGCCCTTAAAGGGCTAAGACATATTAAAATGGTTAAACTACTAAGAACCCTCCCTGTTAAGACCATACTAAGGACCCACATCCTTGAGAGTTAAGAAGTGAAATGTTTGATATAAATAAGTGGAAATAAATTTAATTAATGAGTGTACTCCCTTAGAGGTTCTTGTGCTGCAGAAATTTTAAAATTTACTCTGTATACGAACATTATATTTTATATTCATAAGATTTTAGATTTGCCTGACGAGATCGCATTAATGTCATTTTAGTGCTTTTAAACTGCACGTACTACATTCCGAAAGTCTTCCCAGAAGATTTAAAAATAGCGCTGGAGGATTTCCTAAATAAGGTAAGTTATCTTTTGAATTAAAATGTTGAAAATCTAGTTATAGTAGCAGCCTTGGGCGACCAGCTGTTCTCCCGTAGCTTAACTTGCAAAATGGCAAAATCGGTTCAGTTGCTGAGGTAGGGGACCTCTGTTAAAGTCTTATTTTGCAATATCCCTTGGAAATGGAGGGCGACGGAGCAGGCGACAATTGATGACGTATGTAGGGTCATGAGCTTTCAGATGAAATATAAAGTGGCGAAATTGTTGCAATGGTTGGGGCTGCGGAACTTTGTCAAGGTTTTTCCCCAATAGAGAAACTACAGTGAAGTAGAGTTTTTCAGATTTCTCTCAAAAATGGAGGGTGATGGCAGAGGGGCAGGCGACCGTTAGATATGTGATCTAATGGTCATAAACTTTCATATGAAATAAAAATTGGTAAAATCATTCCAGTGGCTGGAGGACCCGTTCTTTGGTTCTGCCCATTGGCGATTTTTCGCACAGGTGTTAGAGGGGTTCGCCTCGTGCCTCGAGAATCCAGGAGAAACGGCGTACACAGTAGTGCTAAGCTGACGGCGAATTAGCTACATTGGGTAGGTGGACGGGACCTCAAAACCTATTCCACGTATATTGTAGTACTATGCCGACGGTAAATTTGCGACATTAGAGGGTCCTCAAAACCTATTGGACATTCATCGTAGTGCTAAGCTGACGGCGAATTAGCAACATTGTGCAGGTGGGCGGAGCCTCAAAACCTATTCCACATGTATTGTAGTACTGTCGACGGCAAATTTGCGGCATTAGGTAGGGTCATCAATACCTATTCGACGTTCATCGTAGTGATAAGCTGACGGCGAACTAGCAACATTGGATAGGCGGACGGGCCCTCAAAACCTATTCCACGTATATTGTAGTACTCTGCCGACGGCAAATTTGAGACATTAGGTAGGGTCCTCAAAACCTATTCGACGTTCATCGTAGTGCTAAGCTGACGGCGAACTAGCAACATTGGGTAGGTGGGCGGGGCCTCAAAACCTATTCCACGTACATCAGCATCATCCATTCATTAACAAAAGATTCACTACGATAACTGTGTAATCGGCATAGAAATCTTCAGCCACACTAACTGTCAGTGGCGGGTTTTCGCACAGGCGTTCGCCTCGTGAATGTAAGGGGCCTCAAAACCTATTCGACGTCCATCGTAGTACTATGTCGACGGCGAATTTGAGGCATTGAGTAGGGTGAGGGGGCCTCATAGCAATTTTACACCTGTGGCCTCATATTAACAAAATCCGCCACTGCTAACTGTATGGTTGCGGGACTATCACATGTCCACCTGACAATGGCGCCCTACAAATAGCGACACAAATAACTCCTACTGATATTCCAAATGGCAGAGTACATTTTTCTATTTATGGATTCAAATTAATTCAGAACCGATGCCCGCTGAAACAAAATGTTGGATAACGTGATTCTACTGTAATTCAAAACAGTTTAAAACATACAAAAGTTAGAGCAAATTGAAGCAGATATTTTCATTATTTCCAAATAATATTTTCAGGATCCTACTAAACGTTTGGGATACAAAGACAATTTAGAAGATTTCAAGAATCATCCTTTCTTCACCAACATTGAATGGAATGAATTGGTAATGGCAATGTATAATACAATTTCTTTTACTTATTGCAATTATTTTAAGATATCTAAATTGTACAGTTGAACCTCGCATAACGAGTAATATAAATTTTTAAAAAATGACTCGCTTAACGAGTGACCTGAAGAGGAAGTCCCGGATTTTGCGACTGCTACTGTCATAGCCACAAAGCTTTTATTTTGCGTCAATTCTTATCAAATATAGTGTCTAGTGATGGATTCTTATCAAACATGGCGTCTAGGGGCCAAACCTTTTTATAACCAGCACCCTTGCTGAATCCAGCTTTTTCCAAGGTGCTTTATATAAAACTCCAACAAACACTTCCTACAAAATAGCCAATACTTTTTGTACAGGTTAGGTAAAGACAAATACAACACAAACTTCAATGAATAAAAACCCGGCGAGATGGATGTGTAATCCAAAAACTGAACAAGCTGCTACTAGAACAGTAGACCGTTATCGCAAATATTCAATGTCATTTATGTGCGAACACAGAGTATACAATATCTGTCAGAGCTCGAGCAAACCAGTTACTTATTATCTCGCACGAAATCGCGCCCTAGGAAACTGAATTAAAAATGTAAGGATATCACACGCTTAAGCCATTATTTTAATCAAGGAACTAATCCATGTGCAATTTGTCTGAAAATTGTTCCAATCTATTATCTGGACTGTTATCCAAAAGCATACCGAATTACAACTCTAACACAGAGGTTTAACACACACACCCGCCAGAAGTGTTTTTGAGTCCGTGGTATTTTTTCTACTAAAAACAGTGTTCCTAATACCGCCTACCTCTAAAATGGATTGAAATAAAGTGTTATTTATGTTAAGATAATACTTTTTTTTTTATTATTAAACATGAAAATTAAGGACAACAAAATTGAAAATAATACCAGACAGCTTTTTTGTATTTTTAGGAATATAGTTCAAGTACTTTTTTAATACTTTTTCACTAATTAAAATATCAAAATAAAAAGGAACTCAGGAGCGTTGTCAGGTGATAAGGATCGGCCATGTATATTTTTAACGGAAATTTTTTTATATTGCCCTTTAAAGGGCTAGAACGATAATGGGAATACCCAAGTGGGAGATAATGGGAATACCCAAGTGGGTGATATTGAGAACAACCTAACTCTTAAACATGGCGGCATTCCCCTTCGGGATAGGATAGGATCGGAAAGCAAAAATTAAACTACACCCAAATGTAGCCTATCACTGTCCTGAATGGCGTAACATTATGACTTGAACTTTACTGATTATACTAAAAAGTAATGAAACATGATTATTAATTCACCTAACACGAAAATCATCAAAAAATCCCAGAGAAAAGAAAAAAACAACACAGGTTGAAATGGCTTCCTCAAACAGCTGCTAAAGGGGGGGAGCTTGGTAGTGGACACCATATATCACTTCAAATCAAGAAGAAACAGCGGTAGACGATATTAGGAATGTGATCGATATTTGGGCCCCCCACCTTAAATAAAATTAAACAAGATCTAACAGCCTCTATGACGAAGTCGAGATTCCTCAGTACACTGAGGCATAAGAACCATTGGGTTGACCCTCTAAGTGTGTAATTATTTTGATCTAATAGCTTTAAAAATTAGCTTTCAAATTGAAGAATGGCATCTTTATGGCATTTAATCAAAGCTATGAGATCTTAAGAGTATTTTACCCATGGTAGTTTAAGAGCTTATACACATAAACATGAATGATCTGGTTTTGAACCGAACATTAAAAACAGAAAAATACGGCTCAAACACTTAAGAGGGTTTTAAACTAGGAGGGTCATCCAGAAAATAAAGACCGTTCAGTTACACAAAATGAAAAACACAATATTTATTGGAAAAAACAATTCTGTTACATACCGGAAGCTTGCTTCACTTCTCTACATAAACACCTCCTACATTTAAACATTTGTCGCATCTGTCCACGAGCTTCAGAATTCCCATGTCATACTCTTCTGCCGACAGTTTATTAAACCAGGTGGTCACTGCATTCTCCAACTCTTCATCACTTCCAAAAGGTTTACCGCCTAGAAACTTTTTCAGCTTTAAAAAATATGGAAATCGCTAGGAGCAAGATCCGCACTATAGGGTGGATGATCAAAAAGAGGAGTGAGCTGCACGGCGGAAATGCGTTAGCGGTCTTTTGTTTGAATGCAGTGAACACCTGGCTTAATGAACTGGTGGTAGCAGAGTATGGCATGGGAATTCTGAAGCTCGTGAATGGATTCGACAAATGTTTAAATGTAGGAAGTGATTATGTAGAGAAGTGAAGGAAGCTTTCAGTATGTAACAGAATCGTTTTTTTCCAATAAATATTGTGTTTTTCATTTTGTATAGCTAAACAATCTTTATTTTCTGGATGGCCCTCGTACAAGGTGTCTCAAACATGTATACAGAATTGGAATGACAGCGTAAACAATT
This sequence comes from Araneus ventricosus, assembly GCA_013235015.1. Lineage (NCBI taxonomy): Eukaryota > Metazoa > Arthropoda > Arachnida > Araneae > Araneidae > Araneus > Araneus ventricosus. Next base: position 5,991 of record BGPR01012399.1, read on the forward strand.
AATAACATACAAATATTCATAACTCAAATTAGTTCATACAAATTTACAATTTTGTCAGCTATCAGATGCGTTTGAATTGTTGATCATTAATGTCCATGGCCTGCTGATAAAATTGACTGATGGAGTTACAAATATCAAATGGCATTTGGGCACGTTGTCTGTCAATGCATGTTCTCCAAATATAAATATTATGGTTCATGTATCTCCATAAAAAAATTCACCAGGGCGAGATCCGATAATTGTGAGTTCACTATCTCTTCACCTTAACTACTTGTTCATGATAATTTCACCAAGATAGGTGCTCCTTCCTGCTGGAAGTACTAATAACCATTCTCATAAAACCTCTTAAATTTGTGGCATGATGCATTCCCGTTGTTAGTTCAGGCAAACATCACCAGTTATTGTATTCTCAGAGAAGAAATGACCAGTTAAGCTGAACGTTGCCGAAGTGTCCTAAACAGTTTAAATCCGACACATGCCACAGACAAACAAGAAAAATAAATTCCCAAGCAGTTATAATTATGATGACTGATTGTTTTATTATTGATGAAAAAAGCACCAGTTTAATGTAAAAAACTGTAATTGTAAAAAATGAAAAATTGTTGTATTAATTAATTAGAATCGTGAATCTTCCAACTGCTGACAAGATTCTGCATTTGTATTTATTAACCTGAGTAATGAATCTTCAATGTATGTTATTAATTATTTAGGCAATAGTAATTCAAACCGAGTATACATGTTTTTATGATACCCTGCATTTTATTATAGGACTATGGATAACAGAATACCTTAGTGTTCCTTAAACATTTATAGTTCAGCTATCGATAGTGCAGTCGATAGTTTTCTCCCAGGTGATACTATCGATAGTTGTTGCTCCAGTTGATAGTTTACAAACTATCAATAGTGTGATATTTGTTACAAAAATATTTAGTTATTTCTAAAGGTTTCTTTCTAAAACTTTTTAGTGTGGCAATACGATATTTGTCTTACGAGCGTTGCTTAGCAATGCAGGATAAAAGATGTTAGTTTTTTTAAGAAAAAATATTGTATTGTATAGAGACCAAAATGTAACAACTGATGTATATAGTTCCAGCAAGTGAATGGTTTTTGGCGAAAAATATGTTAAAATAAAAGTGCTGTTTTCATAAAAAGTCTGTTAATTCATCCTGTAATACAGTACAATAGTATTGATAGTTCCAGTCGATAGTTTTAAAATTATCGACTGAAAATGGGCCTAACGATAGTATTGCCTGGGTGAAAACTATCGATAGTTTTGAGAAAGTCGATACTATCAACTGTTTCAGTCGATAGTTCCATAAACCAGATATTATCGACTTGGCTTCTATAGTCTGTCAATGTTTAAGGAACACTACAGAATAGTTTTAGGGTTGAGAAAATTTTGACAGAAAGGCAGAATTGAGAAATTCTGTCAGATTCTTTGGCACAAACCAGCAAATATAATTAACACATTCGCTGTGACATACACATTAGATGCAAGTTCCAGAAAAGACAACTGGTAACTTTGCTTGCTCTGGTAACTTTGCTGATATACCAAAAAAGAAAGTGAACTTATTTTGTAGATATCTATTAACATGTCCAACTTATCTAAACTAGAATGCAAGCCAAATTCTAATGCACAGCAAACTTTCTTGGAAGACGAGTTTTCTCGTCCGTAGCAGTGAATGTGTTAAAATACATGTCACTAACAAAAAAAAAATGAAGGGAGGCTGTCTTTTTCAAACAACAGTTGATGTTAAAGGCGTAGGACTACTTTACTCACGCGACTCTTTTCCGATTTTCAATTTTTTCTTTTTGTAACTTCTGTTGTTACCTTTTATCTCTAAAATAAGACATTAGTTATGTTTCTAACGTATGTGGTTACTGAGATATAGAAGATCGCGCCACCAATTCATGAATATTTTTACTCGGTAATCACTGAACTACAATTCAATTTTTTTTGTAACTTCTGTTGTTGCCCTTTATCTCTGAAATGAGACTTTAGTTATGTTTTTAACATATGTAGTTACCAAGATATAGAGGATCGCGTCGCCAATTCTCCATGTATATTTTTGCCCAACTTTGTGACTCAGTAATCACTGAACTACAATCCCGATTTTTAATTCATTTTTTTGTAACTTCTGTTGTTACCCTTGATCTCTAAAATAAGACAGTTATGTTTTTAACATATGCAGTTACCGAGATATAGAGGATCTCCCATACAACGTTTCTTGGGGTGTTTTGGTGTGTGAATCCAATTCCTTCCAGAGACCCCAATGGGAGGAACGTAGCCCTATGTTAAAAAATTAACAATTAATTGTACAAAATTACACTTCCCTTTAATTATAAAATATTGACAATTTATTTTCTTAAACTGATATATTCATGGCCAAAATTAATTTCATCGGTATTTAATCTAAAAGCTAATATTTTGTTTTGCTATTAAAAAAGAGATTACTTTGAGAGATAGACAGGGGATGCATTTTAAAAAAAGCATTTATTTTTATATTCATTCGAAAATTAATTCCAAAATTCATTGTTTAACCCTTTGAAGACATGACACGTCATGGAACACGCGAATCCAAGTTGACACACTTTATGTGCCAACCCATTTTTTTCCACTCTATGTTTATTCAATTATACAAAACTTTATTTTCATTGTATAGTAAGATTTAGAGGTTGAATGGATGGCTGATAAATACATTTGTCTCCAAATTTGAGTTGCTATCCTTTTTTTGAACTGTATTGCCCTCCATGTCAATTTCAGAAACGGTTTCGTAGTCGCTGTATTCAGTCACTTCTGCATCGAGATTTGATCAACTGGTCTTTCCACACTTAAATCTCCCTAAACAGACGAATATTGTGCCGTAGAAATAATTTCCCGATAGTCAGTTTGGGTTATGGAGATCATTTCATGCAATAAAATGCACAGTCAGACAACTAACTGACGCCAGGTAAAAAGGAATGCTAATAAGAGGTTAGAGGAGTGGCCAGCTTTCCACCTTCACTAATGTTTATTTGCAGGGTTCGATCCAGGTTTTTTTAGGGGCCCTTTTTGTGAAAAAAAAAATTATTTCTGTGAAAAAAAATATTTGCGAAAAAAAAATTATTTTTGTGAAAAATAAAAATATTTTTGGGAATTTTTTTTTATCATGTAAAACCTTCAATTTTAGCAGTCATATTTCTATATTTTATGTGAATTTGAGTTTTGTGAATTTGAATTTAGTGAAGGGGCCACAAAACGGCCCCAATTTTCACCTGGATTGACTATGATTTGGCTAATCAGTACATGCCCACTGGTGCACTCTATATCCGTATATGTCCACAAAAGGTTAAAAATGAGCTTTTCATTATTTTCCCAAAATTTTTTCTGTGATAAGAAACAATTAACAAAAAATACGTTTGTTTACAGGAAAATGGAAGCTTGACAGCTATTTTGCCAAATAAAGAGGAAATTCGGACAAAGAATAAAATTAAAGCTTCACCAGAACAAACAAAATACAAATTTTGATGCTAAAATACATCGCATCTTTTGATACCATTACTTTTTGAAGAAAATGATCCCAATTGTATTGCTTAAAATACAAATAAAACTGTTGACAGAAGTGTTTCATAAAAGTATTTGTTTTAAAAGGCACTTTTTTTTTGTAGAACTGCCCTGTAAAAGAAATAAAAACAAAACATAAAAAAACAATAAATTGATTGTGAAAATAAATTTATTACTATTTCTTCATACTGTTTCAATAGTTTTGTAACATTAATTTAACACACTAATGATAAACTAATGTAACACTAATGATTTCTAGGGGAGGGCAGATGGAAGACTAAGCAGCAAACAACCTAAAAGCATGTTTTAATCATTTTTATTGCTTAATTTTTATATTTTTAAAAATAAATAATTTCACCAATGTATCTTTATATTGTGCCCACTTTACTAATAAGCGATCAGCCTTCCACTTCAGAGATGGAACCATAAGCAGACTCTTAACCCAAGATGAAGGTAAGAAATAGCTTCGTTTAGAGATTTGCGCAATAAAACATCAAAATGATACCTTCTAGTTTTTGTACATCAATCCTAGGCGGTGTTGCAGCAAAATCATACTTTCACCAAGTTGAAAACTATATATTTGCACCAAATTAACTACTAGATTACAGACGTTAAACAGCATATTCTGGCTGAACATATTTTTACATGTACTGTAAAAGTCATTGATTATATACTATGATATTAAAAACACATTTTAGAAAGACAACATTCTATTTTCCCCTTTCCAAAAAAAAAAGCATGACACATTAGGTGATTTTTAATCTGGTAAAATTTAAAATCTGGTATCAAAAAGAAAATTATAGAAACTTCCAGCATCGAATGCTGATTATCCATCAGTTGTCAATCTTAGACATCTAAAGAAATTAGCAACAAAGGGCAGTTTGTACTTTAAGCATTTCAAAGCTGTACTTTCCAAATTACAATCAGTTTCAAAACTATAAAGCTGTTATCCAAAGAAATCAGTTTTCTCAAAGGGTTCAGTACAAATCTATTCATTGGACATGGCCAATAACATAATAAAGCTGCGAAATGATTAAAAAAATAAACGATTCATACTTTTTAAAAATACTACTCTTTCTAATGATTTAGACTTGTTTGAAAGTGAATATCAATCCCACATCTAAAAACTTCATATACTTCAGAGATTCCACAAATGACAAAACTAGCTTTTGAACTTTTTTCATATTTAGCTGTTTCATAGTATTTCAAAAACTTCTCTGAAAATAAATATGCACTGATATTTATAATATAACAGAAGATTGAAAACTGTTTGCTTAAAACACAAATTAATTACTTAAAAAAAAGGCAACAATTTTTCTTTCATTATTTAAATAAAACTAAAGCTTTTTACCTAATATATTTTCTGATCAGGTGCAACATTTTATGGCACTTTTCTTTAAAATTAACTGACTTAAATTAATTTTTAATAAATCCTTCATAAAACTTATGATAAAATAAATAAACACAGTAATATAAGATGAACCTTTGAAACTTCAGCCTAACTCTGCATTGTTTGTGGCCTCTCTTTTTTGTAAGTAAACTTCTCTCTATTTTTTTTTCAACTGCTTTCTTGATGAATTTTACCAGAAAACCAATAATATCACAAAAATTTTCATAGAGAATATACAGAAGGGAGAGAAAAATCATACGATTTTATTCAAAAATATTTAGCAACACAAACAACTTTTAAAAAATAGATTTCTTTATTCAAAATTATCCATTGCAAATATGATTAGAAAAAAATATTGAAAAATAGTTACACTTCAAAACATTTGGTTTGGCAAAATTTCTTCTGTAGATATTACTTGATTACAAGTTGAGAACACTTCTGAGCCTAAAAGAGAAGAGTTTAATTATGTATAATTTAAATCTTCATAAAATATTCATTGACAGGTGCCATTTATTTAGAAAAATGAATTAAATATAAAAATATGATGCATGACTATGTAAATATGAATCAAATTTGTATTTAAATTACAGAAGTGGGAAAATACAAAAATGGTTCCAAATTTTTATAACCCTAAAAAAATTCTTTCATTAAAATTAGTTCCAGCAAATTCTAAGATCTCACCTAGTAAACTGTAAAACATTAACTTGATGAACGTGAAATCCGATTTAAAATGAATCTAAAAAAGAGGATTTCTTACGTTTTTCCAGAATGCAGTAAATGGAAAGCTTCATTAATTTCATCAAATTTAAACTCATGGGTAACAAATTCATCAATCTTCAATTTTCCATTCAAATACTGATCAACAAGCTTTGGAACACTGTCCTTGCTCTTCCAACCTAGAAATGCAAAATTATTAATTAAAATCATAAGCTTTAATTATTTTCCAACATTATTAATTATTCAGGGTAAATATCAATTTTAGAAAAAATCTGGGAACAAAATTCTTGACAAAGGGCTCCTTTATAACAAAAAATAAACCAAAACAAAAAGACGAGGATATTTCAGAAGTATAAAATAAAAAAAATGAAGCAATACTAATTGCAATTCAAGAAAGGTAGAAAACATTTTATACAGGATGAATCTGCCAATAAATATGCACAAAAATTAAATGAAATAATAAATATTAAACAAAAAATTGTTTACCTCCAAATGCTGAGCCTTTCCATACACGACCAGTCACCAATTGGAAAGGGCGAGTTGATATTTCTTGTCCACTCCCTGCAACTCCAATAATAACACTCTGACCCCAACCTTTATGGCAAGATTCTAAAGCTGCTCTCTATAAATAAAAGGGTTCAGAAGTTTTAAATTTTAGCGGTTTTCAATAAAAATCAGTCTCAAAACAAACTCAAAAAGTGGATAAAATATAAGGTTAGCCTAAATGAAAAGGAGACCTTAGCTGTATAGACATTGTATCAAATCCCAGCGAGTTAATGTGCTAATCGATAGATGGCATGGTGGTATAACTCAGTTGCACCTGTGTAGTTAACGGCTTCGCATCAATATCCTCATTTCTGGAGAATTGTATCCGTAATTTGTTGCACGATGGATTCCTCCAGATCAGTAACAAAGAGCAGTTATCCAATTTCTTCACACAGAAGGTGAGCATGTTTCACAAATTTATCGCAGGATGAAAAAGGTATACGGAGAGCAGAGTCTCGCATGGTGCAAAATATTCCGGTGGTGTCAGCGTTATGAGCCGGAATGTGTAAACAGCAAGGACTTGCCATGCAGTGGGCAGGTGCATGTTGGGACCAACAGTGCCACGATTTCGGCCGTGGATGAGCTCATACGGAGAATTGTTGGATCACCACACGTGAAATTGTTGTTGAACCGTCAATAAGCAAAGGAACTGTGCATCACATAATCCACAAAAAGCTTGGTTATGGCAAAGTTTGTGCACAGTGGGTGTACAAGCATCTGTTTGCCTGACCCATCTGTTCAGATATGCGGAGCAAGGAACGGATTTCGTAGCTAAGACTGTGGCATGTGATGAAACATGGTGTCACCCCTTCGACCCTGCCTCCAAACAGATGAGCATGGAGTGGCGGCATCCCGGCTCCCCTCGTCCAAAAAAAGCCCGCTCTGCCCAGAAGGCCGGAAAAGTGATGCTCAGTTTCTTTTTTGACGAAGAAGGGCCTCCACTCATCGACTGGCTACAATGGGGTGCAACAGTCAAAGCTGAGCGGTATTGCAATATGTTGCCGAGGCTCAAACAGACCATCAAAAACAAGTACCAGCTCTCGAATGAGATAGTGCTTCTCCAGGGCAATGCTAGGCCACTTATGGCCAAGAAGACCCTCAAGCTCCTTGACAAACTTAGATGGGAGGTCCTGCAACATGCTCCTTACAGCCCCGATATCTTCCCATGTGACTCCCATATCTTCAGCCCCTTAAAACAAATCTCTGAAAGGTCAGAGGTTCACCTGTGACAAGGAAGTGCAGGACAAAGTCAAAAACTGGATCCATCAGCAACCCAGACTGAAGCCATCCACTTCCCTCCTACATGCTGGGATCAGTGTATCCATGTCAATGGCAATTATTTATAGTTTTACTGTTCCACATGAACTGTAATTAGAATATTGTTATTAAAATTTCTTTATATATAACTGTAGTCTCCTTATCATTTTGGCTTACCTTATAATATACATCAGAGTGAAAATTTATATTAATTTAAAAGCAGTCTAAATATTGATTATTTAGTAGCTTTACGAGACAGGATATATCAAATTTTTGACACTGCATCTTCAGTAAAAATAAGAAAATTAAAAAAGATGTAATAATTATGACAAAGTGAAACAGCATTTTATTTAAAATCTTCTTGAAATATAAATTCAAATTATCACTCTCATTAGTCGACCTATGTCAACAAACTATTACAGCAAAACTTTCAAACTAATTAAAACTGTAAAGCTAAGGCTTCATAATTAAAAACTATGCTTCACTTTCAGATAATTGAATATATATTACTAATACTAGCTGTTACCCGCGACTTCGTTCGCGAAGAATTTGAATTATTCTTTTTTTTAATTCACGAATATAAATGTTTTGTTGCATTTTGAAAGGGGAAAGTAAAAGTTCTGACGGAGATAATACTTAATTGGACGACTGACAGGAGTGTACTGTACATGTATGCTGATATAGTTATGTAAATTGTTTATCTATTCTAATATACTTTTGTATACCACATTATTTGCACGGATGTAGAGGTTGTGTGGGCTGGACACACGTGAACACTCCATGTATAGTTGCCCATGCGAAAAATATGGTTTCTCCAAATGTACATGTGCCACTTTCAGTATCTGGCCCTGAGCCTGGCAAATGACATTTTTAAAGGGATTTGTTGCCTTCTGAACTGAGATGAAAAATCCTTCGGCATTATCGGAAGGCGTCGAATTAAAATACTCTCTCTTCTCCGTGTATCAGTCATAACAGTAGCTTTCATGACGTTTGGACCTTGGTGTGTAATTTGCGACCGTGTGCCATTGGACAGTCTCGGTATATCGAGGTTGTGTATTAGTAGTACTGGCACCCGGATTCAATCTCGGCTTGTTGGAAGGTGCCCTGACAATTCTAAGATGTTGAAGAGCTCTACAGTATATGATGTTTCTTGTTAATGCCCATTACCGTATCTACAGATGGATATTCTGTAATACCTCACTGTGAAAGTTAAACAAAACATCGAGAGAATAATTCACTAACGTCATTGGATCACCGTGTAACTGCATTAAAAGCTGCAAATGCTACGACAACAGGAAACCGGAAGTGTAAAGTCTCCTTTGTTGTTAATGGTCAAAGAAGGCAATATTTTCTTATATTAACTTAAACACTGGCAAAAGCCTGCGCGCGAAACAGTAATTTGGCTTGAATTTATTTCTATAAGAATAAAAAGACTTGTTAGAAATTACGTTACAAAAATATTTTTAAACCTTAATAACAATCAGAGAAAACATTTCATCGCAATGCAATTAATAGCATTAAAAAGATCAGTTTCTGGTCTTTAAAATGGCATAAAAATAATTGTTTTCTAATAAATATTTCAGAAGTTATTGGCAAAAAACGTCTAAGCTTTAAGCTTAAAAGCAGCTAATGTTCGTTATTTAATTAAATATCTTAAGAACTAATTAACTCTGAAAGTTGAAAATAGCACCTTTGACCTAGAAATATGCTCTAGAATGTCGTGTGTAAATTTCATGTCGCTACCATTCACCGTTTAGGAGGAGTTCTTGTGACCGACCGACCAACAGACAAACAAATACATGTAATTTCTGCCTTATTTTATAGAAATTTATAAACATAAGCAAAATTTTCAGAAATGAAGATAAATTAGTTCAAAGTCTAACCGTTTCCTAGCAGCGAATTAGGTATAAATTTGAATTATTTCAAAATCGTCTGCACGTAAACTTTAAAAAATAAATAAAAATTGAAGACAAAATGTCACAGAAATAAAAGTGGTATCATTGAAAAGGTAGAATTTTTATCTTTAAGATGGTATAAAAATAATTTGTATCGAACAATTTGTTCGGAAGTTACAGCGGAAAAAAGGATTACTTGATAATTGATTTTAAAAATAATTTATTCCACATGTTTTCGCATTCCTAAAGGATCACGTGACAGCTGATTGAAAAATAAAAATTATCATCGCGAATCGCGGAGTCAATGGGCTTTCTTTGTTAACTATTTTTAATCTGTAGTCAAAAATAATTAATTTAACGTGATTTCACCTAGCCTATGTCCGTTCTTGGGTTTCAAGCTACAACTCTGCCAATTTTCATCCAAATCGGTTTTGTGGTTTGGTCGTGAAAGCTTAACAAACAGACAGACAGACAGACAGAAAGAAAGACAGACAGACACACTTTCGCATTTATTATATTACTAGCTGTTACCCGCGACTTCGTGCGCGAAGAATTTGAATTATTGTTTTTTTTTAATTCAAGAATGTAAATGTTTTGTTGCATTTTGAAAGGAGAAAGTAAAAGTTCTGACGGAGATAATACTTAATTGGACGGCTGACAGGAGTGTACTGTACATGTATGCTGATATAGTTATTAAAATTGTTTATCTATTCTAATATACTTTTGTATACCACATTATTTGCAAGGATGTAGAGGTTGTGTGGGCAGGACACGCGTGAACACGCCATGTATAGTTGCCCATGCGAAAAATGTGGTTTTTCCAAATGTACATCTGCCACTTTCAGTATCTGCCCCTGAGCCTGGCAAATGACATTTTTAAAGGGATTTGTTGCCTTCTGAACTGAGATGATAAATCCTTCGGCATTATCGGAAGGCGTGGAATTAAAATACTCTCTCTTCTCCCTATATGAGTCGTAATAGTAGCTTTCATGACGTTTGCACCTTGGTGTGTAATTTGCGACCGTGTGCCATTGTGCAGTCTCGGTATATCGAGGTTGCGTATTAGTAGTATTGGCACACCGGCATTCAATCTCGGCTTGTCGGAAGGTGCCCTGACAATTCTAAGATGTTGAAGAGCTCTACAGTATGTGATGTTCCTCGTTAATGCCCATTACCGTATCTACAGATGGATATTCTGTAATAACTCACTGTGAAAGTTACACAAAACATCGAGAGAATAATTCACTAACGTCATTGGATCACTGTGTAACCGCAATAAAAGCTGCAAATGCTGCGACAACAGGAACCCGGAAGTGTAAATTCTCCTTTGTTGTTAATGGTCAAAGAAAGCAATATTTTCTTATATTAACTTTAGCACTGGCAAAAGCCCGCGCGCGAAACAGTAATTTGGCTTGAATTTATTTCTATAAGAATAAAAAGACTTGTTAGAAATTATGTTACAAAAATATTTTTAAACCTTAATAACAATCAGAGAAAACATTTCATCGCAATGTAATTAATAGCATTAAAAAGAACATTTTCTGGTTTTTAAAATGGCATAAGAGTAATTGTTGTCTAACACAGATTTCAGAAGTTATTGGCAAAAAACGTCTAAGCAATAGGCTTAAAAGCGGCAAATGTTCGTTATTTAATTAAATATCTTAAGAACTAATTAACTCTGAAAGTTGAAAATAGCACCTTGTGCGTAAATTTCATGTCGCTAACATTCACCGTTTAGGAGGTGTTCTTGTGACCGACCAATCGACCGACAGACAGACAGATACATGTAATTTCTGCCTTGTTTTATAAATATTTATAAACATAAGCAAAATTTTCAGAAATAAAGATAAATTAGTTCAAAGTCTAACAGTTTCCTAGCAGCGAAGTAGGTATAAATTTGCGTTATTTCAAAATCGTCTGCACATAAAATTTAAAAAATTAATAAAAATTGAATGAAAAATGTCACAGAAATAAAATTAATATCATTGAAAAGGTAAAATTTTTATCTTTAAGACGGTATAAAAATAATGTGTATCGGACAATTTGTTCAGAAGTTACAGCTGATAAAAGGATTACGTGATAGCTGATTTTAAAAATAATTTATTCCACATGTTTTCGCATTCCTGAAGGATCACGTGACAGTAGATTGAAAAATAAAACTCTTCATCGCGAATCGCGGAGTCAATGGGCTTTCTTTGTTAACTATTTTTAATCTGTAGTCAAAAATAATTAATTTAACGTGATTTCACCTAGCCTATGACCGTTCTCGGGTTTCAAGCTACAACTCTGCCAATTTTCATCCAAATCGGTTTTGTGGTTTGGTCGTGAAAGCTTAACAAACAGACAGACAGACAGACAGACAGACAGACACACTTTCGCATTTATTATATTATTAAGGATAATAGCCCAGATCTGTCTCTCACTGATTCAGTAACGCTCCGACATCACCAACAATAAAATTCGAGCCATAGCACTGCAAGGCGTTAAACAACATTATTTCATTGTTAGAGCACCTAAATTTCAGTCATTTTAAATTTAAAAAGTGACTGTTGTTCAAATTTCAAATTTAATACCTCTATAAAAGTGAAATAAAATTTGCTATTGATTGAAATAAATTTATAACGCTGTGATCAATAGTTCCTGAAAAATTTTAAATTATATTAATCATATATTTCACATTAATTTCCGTTTTTCAATAGAAAGTAGCTAATCATGTCAGTAGTATATCATGCGAGTGATATAATTTAGACACCACGATGCATCTCATTATTTATTGCAAATGTGATGATATAATTTGATAATATTTTTTGGCAACGTCTGACAAGCAGAAAGGTGCTTTGTTTTGATTAGATATCTGAAGTACAAGGAAAATAGTTAAATAATGAAAAATACTTCACACAGAATGTTGTTTACCAAGAGGTGTTTGACTAAGGAAACATGTAAATAAAAAAAATATTTCCTGTCATAAAACATATGTTTATTTTCAATCAAAATGTTAAACATTTCTCTCGCATATATATCTATTTAAACACGTCAAATTTGACAGGCAATTTGCATCCACCATAAAATGACAGGTGATTTTCTAGTATATATATATTGGTAATATTTTGTTTGTGGAATTTACACAAGGATTTAAAAAAATAAAACTTGAAATTCCAAAACATAGTTTTACTCGTTCAAAGACTGATTACCATAGTGGACACATTTCCAATGCATTCAAAAGTGTAATCTAATCCTCCATCAGTCAACTCTATCAGAACTTCCTGAATGGGCTTCTCATGATCCTTAGGGTTGACAAATTCTGTGCACCCAAACTGCTTAGCTAAATTTAATGAAAAGGGGAAAAAACAATTTAGTATTGAAATGAAATAGCTTCTTTAATTTAACAGAAAAGGCAAAACTGTTAATCTCTACTAATAATAAAGGAGAATGTGCATGTGTCCGTCCTGTACACGAAAGACCGCTAGACCTAGAGCTACGAGATTTGGCACATACTTTGAAAGTGGGAATGTGCACCTCGGAGACCCTTTTTTCAAAATTTCAATTAATTAAAAATTAAGCAAAATTTCAAAGTTTTCCCTTAATATCTTCCGAAAGTATTACAGCACAAAAACCATTGTTACACCATCTGAAAGTGCAAAAGTCCCCTTTCCAATGATATCAATTAAATTTAAGTACAATGTTTTCTCAGCTTTTAATAAATTTTTAAAATATTTTTTGGAAAAATTTACAACAATACTTTTAATTGCTGCAACTCAACTCAAACCATTTTCATTGTTTAAACAAATATTTAATTGCACATTTCTCTTTCATCGTTGTAATCTGAGATAGGATCCCAATACATTTTGCTTTCATATTTCATTTCATCTTGTGAAATCTGTAAACCAAGCTCTCCGAGATATTGCTTTGCTTACATTAAGAAATATATCCATTAAGCTGAATGGTTATGGTTGCTATGTTTTCATTCTTTTTTCCCAGCAAGTTTTAATCCAGCTAACATGCTGCCGGCCATAAAATGTGCCGCATCATTTTAGTGTTGAAATCAAATGCATATTTTACAAGAGGAAAAAGAAAGTGAAGATAGTGCCAACTGCATGGAATTAGAGGTTACATGGCATGGTCAATTCTTTAACTCCATTAGGAACATTTATGTAGACAATGAACAGAAGAGATCCAAGGTCACTAGTAGAACATGGGTTAAATATCTATCACAATCTAAAGTTTAAAAAATTACGTCGTTAAGAGAACCATGAAAATAAAATGATGCAAGATTGAATTGAAATTATATTCCCGACGAACAAGCTGGTCACCAAAGGTAGCTAGTCACTAATAATAATAAAATGAGGATAATGTAAATTACATTCTACATTTTAATTCATTACAATCTGGATTTATATGCCTCAAAATCTAGTGAATTTTGAGTACTGGATCTTTAACTGTGCAGTTTAACAAGACAATCCACATGGTCTTCTTAATACCCCCCTTCCTCCCTTCAGACCCTTTTTTTTATGATAGAAATTTGATGATTTTTATGATGATAGAAATTTGATGATTTTTATGATGATAGAAAATTGATGAAATTAACAAATGAAAAACTAATCATTCATAGATAATTTTTTCTCTGTACAGCATGCTTGAAGTAAGAGACAAATTTCTTATGGGAACACACATATCAAAAACTCTGCATCATCATCATTGATTAAGTATATTTTTAATAACAATAAACAAAAAATAGATTTAAAAAAAGACACTTAATGAAGTAAGGGACTGTTAACTCTTTTAATATAGAAATCAGTGGCAAATCGGGGGGGAGGTCACAAAAATTGTTTATCATCATGACAGATGTCAAATCTTGTGGCTTATGTAAACCAAAACATTTTAACTTTACAGACACATGACAATAAGAATCATAAAGAGCACAACAACACTTTCGATAATTTATTAAAAAATACAATGAAATAACTAGTCAAAAAATGTTTTTGGCCGCGTCAATGCTACAAGTACGAGTGGAATGACCAGAAAAGCAGGACAATTTTCGAGGCTGTCAAGCCAGAAAGCAATGCTGTTACGTTATTATTTGTTTTTAAAAAAGAGAAACCAAGAAAAAACAGTTGCAGTGATTTTAAATAAAATCAAGAATTTGGGTTTAGATCTGGGAGGGGCGGGGGGCTGCAGTCCCATACCTCCCCCTGGATTCACCACTGATAGAAACAAAATAAATATACTCAAACATTTAAATATAATAATTTCATGAACATCAGAACGCAAATTTGTTTCATACCAACTTGAAATTTCTCAGGATTGATATCGACTCCTATTATCCTAGCAGCTCCCCGTTCCTGACAACCCATCGCAACTGCCAATCCCACGGTGCCGAGACCCCAGATTGCGACATTTGTATTGGGTTCTACATTTGCAGTATTGAGAGCAGCACCGTAACCAGTTGGTATTCCACAACCCAAAAGGCAGATTTTATTGAGAGGGGCTTTTGGATCAACCTGCCAAAATATATTGAAAAATAGATAAAGGAATAACTATGTTTATCATATGCTTGATGATAATTCTGTCCTAAAACTTTTTGAAAAATCTCAAATAGATTTTGTTAAGTCAAAAATAAAATTGTATTTAATTAATTATTTATTATATTTTTTTTATACAAGAGTCAAAAATTTGCCTTTGCTTCCCAAACTGTGAAGAATTACTGACAAAACACATTTTTTGTTTGATAAATAAGCACAAATGCTTCATTTCAAAATTAAAACATTTAGGCAGAAAATTAAAACAAACAAAAAAAATACATATTTGATAGTGGGGAAACAAATTTTGAACCAATTTATTTTAAATGTAATTTCCTGTAAAATTGTTTACAGGATTTTCACAATAAGTTACATTTGAATCAGGGTTGTCGATTTTTTTTGATTTTTTTCAAAAAAATCGATTTATTTGATTTAAATCGGATTTTTTTTATTTAAATCAAGATTTTTTTTATTTTAATGATTTTTTTTAAAACTATATATATATATTTAACATTTGTATATTAGACAATGAGCGTTACAGTCATAGAATTACATATATATAACAACATACCAGTCATTAAGCAGTGCTTTCTTTTAAAAAAACAAATTAAAAAAATTTAATTCAAAAATGTAACAACTATATAAAAAATATTTGTGAACTAAAATATAACAATAATATACTTTTGAAATATAAGACAATTTTATTAAGGAAAAAAAGAATAATATTATAAAAATTGTCATTTCTTGACTAGAGATATATTATTGTATGTTAGAATATTATGGAATCTTACACTCAGCTGTTAATTTGTTTCATTATAACCACAAGTTTTGAAGCTTTCTTTACTACTAATCTGTTTGATCCAAAACATTAAATAAAAAATTTTCTACATAAAATTTTTAAATTCAGGCTTCAAGGTACATTGAGTCACCATCAGGACTACCTGTGTGCCAAATTTCATGACTGAAAGTGTGATAGATTCATATAGACATTACGCACATGCTCACAAACATTGCCTTTCATAAGTATAGATCATGGTTTAAATTGTACTATGTAGATGTTTGTATATCTTTTGGAGCATTTATATGCATTACTTATCTTACATTAGAACATTATTGCAATATAAAAACTTTGTTGTCCCCAACACTATCTAGATTTCTCCGATATTAAAATGAAACTCACTGCATTTTACTGTGTTCTTTCTTTGTGAGCATGATCCTTTCACAATATTTATTTTATTTTATAAAAGAAGGAGTATCTCATACTTTGCATTTTATTGTGTTGCTCATTAGAGATTTATTTAACCCTTTGCTGCGAAGCTTCTCAACCGTTAAATTCAACTATAAATGAAAAATAATAGGTTTAGGATAGGCTAATAGTAGTCCTTTTAGAATGTATATAGCAGTCTTATGAAATTTTGCTTCAGAATAGGAATTATTAGAGATACAGTTTGGGAAAATTCCTTGACTCGGAGATAAGAAATTTTTCAGTTCTAGACGTTTAACTATTTTAGCAAAGTAACTCGAAAATTTTGCACCAATATTCTTGAAGTTTTAATTTATAATTTTCTGTAAGATTCAAAAATAATTTTCGAGTGTATCAAGGTGGCTGTATCTAAGGGGGTGACCTGAAAGGAGGACAACACCCCACACACACACACACACGGAATGAAGCAAGTTTTTCAAAAAACTTTTTTTTGTAGATTCTATGTCTAGACAATAAACTAAACCCATTCATGATGTTTTCTCATCATATTTCAAAAAAATTATTGTTTTGCTCTGCAAAGCGTTAAAATCTAATTTGCTTCCGTTCTCAAAAATAAAGATATGGAAAGTACTTTAGTTACATCAAGTCAATGAAATATTTTTTTTAATGTTCTATACATTCTTTCTTTAAATATATATTTAAAATCACTATTTAAAGATACATGAACAATTTTATTTCATTAAAGCAGATTAACTTGATATTTAAAATAAAGTGATTTAAATCAGTGATTTTTTTTTTTCTCATTTTTATAACAATACATATACATAGAACAAATGATTACATGAAAAATAACTTTTTGTTATTCCTTGACAATTGAAATTGAAGAGTTTATGAAAATGAATAATAATAATACTAAAATAATATTTTACAATCATGGACTAATTAACTGTTATAATACTGTAGTGAAAAAAACTCTGACTTAATAAAATATTCAAAAGCTTATGATGATAACAAATATAACAGAGGAATATTCTTTAACCCTTAAATGCCCAGTGTTGCCTTTACACAACATACCCAATTTTGCCTTCTAAAATCTTGAGAATAAGACTGAAGTTCTAATGCCTGTTGTTGCCAATAGGATACACACCGAAAATGTTATTAATCAATTTACAATATATAGATGACTGCCTGAGCGCTGATAAAAAAAAAAAAAAAAAAAAAAAAAAAAATATGTTTTTCACTTGAGGCTGCATATTTTTTGCTTTGTTTGTATGCTTGAGAATACCATATTTTATTCTACAAATTTTGAAGGAAATTCCATATCCATATTATTAGTTATTAAAATTCTTGTGTTTAATATTATAGAATTTTATCAAGGAAAAAGTTTTCTGAAATAAAGCCCAGTGTTGTCAGTTGGTAACAAACTGTTTTTAGCCATAAAACCATACTTAAACAGGGTGGTTACAGAAACTGTGAAAAAAATTCCCCTGACTAAACTTGCAACATTTCCCTGATTTACGGCTACTAATTATATTAGTTTCCTGGCTTTCTCCCTACTCAGAATCACTATATGTGCACAATATACATTATTAAAAACACTTTTACAAGTTATTTAATATGAAAAAAAATAATATATTTTCATGAATTTTAATTTTTAAAAAATGGAATGAACATCCTAAAAAAATCTATTAAAACAGTACATTACATTTCTTATATGTAAACAATACTGGAAATTTTAACAAAATACTTTGCTTCTAAAACTGCATAAGAATTCTAAGAAACATTAAAACTACTCTTTGCAACACAAGTTAAATTATATTAACAGAAAAAGGTTATTATGATCTTTGCTCAAAACTTTAAAACAGTTCAATAACTAATTAGTGCTATTTCCACGAGTACCAGAATAACATAATGCAGCATAAATATAAAAATAGTATAATTATACACAAGCATTATTAGCAAAGATTTAAACAAGAGAAACTTCCAAAATATTACTTCAAATCTTTATTCCTTAACAAATCATAAGAAATTAATTGCTCCAATCAAAAACTTATGATTTAAAAATGAATATAAGTTCTTTTTAAAATTCCATTTATTATTACAAATAATGCTAAACATAAGATACTAATTTATAGATAAGAACTTAAGTAACTATTAATTTTCCCTGATTTTTAGATATTTTTACGAATTTCCCTGATTTTTCCAGATAGATAAAATTCCCTGACTTTTTCCTGATATCCCTGATTACCAGGTTCTGTCGCCACCCTGTTAAAACAAAATAGGATTTTTTAAAGTATTTTCCCTGATGTTTTATTCAAGAAATGAAAGTCAAAAAATATTTTTAAATCAATTTTTTAAAAACCAGGCCTTTAAGAGTTAAGAGAGTAATGGACGAGTTGTCTGGTTTGTTTACATGCCTGTAATATGTATTTCCGGAGTAATACTAAGTCAATGGATCTTCAACGCGGAAGTCCAACATACAAGCAGATAAAGCCAAGGTTTTTAATATAAGTAAGCAAACCAGAATACTCGTCCATAATAAATTCCTCCGAAATCCATCAGTAGTTTTTCATGTAAAAACAATCCAAAAAATTAAAAATTTTATTACTATGAATGAAAACTACTGTTATGGAGAACTAACCTTTACAACAGATATTTCAGCAACTACAGTGTATTCAGAAAATGTGCTAGTTCCCATAAAATGATATACAGTCTGTCCCTTGCAAGTAAATCTACTTGTGCCATCAGGCATAACACCTTTTCCTTGTGTTGCTCTATAAGTAATAAAACAAATATGTAGGCAAAAGTAGTAAAAGTTGAAATTTAAAATACAAAAAGAATTCCGCCTTTACAATTATGATGAGTAAATGTTAGAAAAAAAATCTTTTAATGACAAAATACTGAATGATTACAGAAAAAAATTGAGTGTTCTATCTTTCTTTACAAATGAAAGTTTCTATATTTTTTTAAAATTCATTACAACATATGTATTACTAATAACAAAAAATATTTTATAAAACAGTTTGGTTTCTTTTATATTAGAACTTTAAATTTTTGTTATCAAATAAATTACTTTTCTTTAAAGAATCAATAAGCACAACATACTAAACTTCACTATAGAACTTTCACAGAGAGATTTCTTCAGGAAGAATAAATAAAAAGTTAATTATTATTCAGTTATAAAAATGATTTCGTTCACCATACTCATTAAAAATTTCTACTTCTAACTCAACTATTTTAAAAAGTAGACTAAGCACCACAATTTACTTATTTATTGCAGCATTCTTGTTTTTACACTCTGTTTACCATAGATTTTATTTTATTTTGAATTTATAAATACTATTGTAAAATTTGGAAACAAGATTAAAATAAACTGGTCAATATCATCAACTTTGAAATTAGCTTATTGGGAATAATTATGTAAAAGAAATGTAACAATCAGTAAATTAGAGGTTGAGAAAAACAACAGTGTTGTATCTATTATTCCTAGACCAGTTGTTTCCAACCTGCGGGCCAAGAAATGCTAATCAAGAGTCAGTTATAAATTGACTAAATTTAAATGAAAATGTTATTTAAAAATTGATTAAATTAATTAATCAAACATTAATAAAAATTCTTAGTATTATATATAAAGGTGCATATGCTATTATATATAAAGGCGCATATGCAGATATGTATAATGTAATACAGATACAAATAATAGATATACTGAACAAAAATTAAAATTAAAAAAGAAAAGTATAGATAAGAAACAGCAGATTTAAACATAAACGATGACAATACATCTTTAAGCGTACTAACGCAACAGCCTCAAGTGATTGCATCAACAGAAGTTTAAAACGATAATATTTAAAACACATAAAATTAATTTAGAAAGTAAAAAATGTTCCAAACAGAAGAAATGAATGAGGAATCAAATGGCGAACTCTATCGAGTGGTCTTCGATAAGGTTAAAGATGTATTGTCATCGTTTATGTTTAAATCTGTTTCTTATTTATACTTTTCTTTTTTAATTTTAATTTTTGTTTAGTATATCTATTATTTCTAATCAAGAGTCAATATATATACAATAGACTTTTCATATAGAGAGAGCCATATATGTATGGCTCTCTTAGCACATACACACATATACTATATTATATACAATAATAATTTTGTTGGTGTAGTCATTAAGGCAGAGTAAATAACTATTTTTCATTTATTATCAATATATGGGAGAGTGGTGGAATATAAATACATCTCGTATGAAAGTTTCAAGTCAAAAGAGAACGGAAAATCCCGTGTTCTCTCAGATAGGGGATTAACACATATAGACACGTGATCAAAGTGGAGGGAATATTAGCTATTTTTAGTAAATTACGTAAGTGTTTTAAGGAAAAGTTTGGTGCCAAGAAGACGCAGTCATGATTTTCTGTGGCCGCGTGGAAGCGATTAAAATATTCTTTTAGTAATAAATATGCCAAAATGCGTGATTTAATATATTCCAGCATGGGAAATAAAACATAACTGGAATTTAAGAAAAGTGATTTTGGAATACATTAGTATTGTACTAAGATTTTAAAATATATAATATTAGAATTTAAAGTAAAATTAAGTGAGATTATTACATATATATATATAATATGTTTATGTATTATATGCATTTATGTATATAGGTGCTTGCATTTTTTTTGCTTGTGTATTTAGTTAGTGTGCCTCAAAATATTTTTTATGCAACAGATGGTCTGCACAACCAAAAAATTTTGGAACAGCTGGTCTAGAGGGATTTCAGATATTATTTGAATTATAACCAGTGGCAAATCCGGGGGGGGGGCTATGGGGCTGCAGCCCCTCCCAGAGCTAAACCAGAATTCTTGATTTTATTTTAAATCACTACAACTCATTGTTCTTAATTTCCCTTTCTTAAAAAATAATAAAAACATGACAATATTACTTTCTGGCTTGACAGGCTCGAAAATTTTCCTACTTTTCTAGTCATTCCATTTGTACTTGTAGAGTTGACACGGCCGGAAACATTTTTTGGCTACTTATTTCATTGCATTTTTTATTAAATTATCGAAAGTATTGAAGTGTTCTTTACGATTCTTATTGTCGGGTGAGTAAAGTCTGTAAAGTTAAAGTATTTTGGTTTGCATAAGCCATGAGATTTGACGTTCGTCACGACGATACAAAATTTTTATAACCTCAGCCCCTCCCAGACCCAAATACTGGATTCGCCAATGATTATAACTATTAATCAAAAATGAATTCTAATAAAAATAAATGGCTTAATTTTTTAAAAATTTAATTCCACTATTATGGAAAAATATTTTAAAATTGAAGCAGATAGATTACATATTCAAAAAGTAATAATTTTTTAATAATTTTTCAACAACAATAAGATTTTAATCACAAAGTTTTATGATTATCAGTTTAATAATGTATTGATATAATTCAAACCAAACAGACTCGGATCTTTCATTAGAGAACTTTCAAACAAAAAACACTGAATATTCCTCATCTTTTTAAGAAAATAAACTTATTATAATGCTAATTACTTGGCAAAAAAAACAAAGAAATTCTTCTTCAATAAATAACATTATTACCGAATTTTTGAGCATAAATTGGTTTTGGGACTGTTGCAGAACTTGCAGTCACCACACTGTGGGATATACAGTGGTACAACATGATCACCTGGAATATAAAAGAAGTACTTTAAATACCAAACATGTAGAAATAATCTCAATTCCGGCCTGAGCTGCTAAAAATTTGTAGGAATATGGGTTGCAGGGGAATAATCCCGGCTTGAGCAACCAATTTTGTAGAAAAAGGTTTGTGATCACAGATCCCGGGCGAGGATCCAAAAATTTGTAGAAATTATTATGATTACGGCCGAAGCCAACATAACTTAGAAAAAGCATTATCTTATGGGCACTCTAGGGGTCATGCACCAAAGATAAAGGATGAGAAAACAGCAGTTAAAACTAAATTATTTATTAACTAAAACAACATATGAAATAAGAAAAGTATTTACACAGGTAATTATTTACAGTTAAACAGGAAAGATTTAGGGTTGTTACTTACTTAAGTTATTAAACTTATACATCGCTTAAACATTATTTAACAGTTAACAGCCATCGCCGCCGCGCTGACAGGGACGAAAACCCTGTAGCTCGTTGCCTATTGCTCACTTACCGCATGACTGGTCTGTTCGATTTTAAAAAGTCATCTCATGCAGATTCAAATATTACACTGGGTTTTAACGGAGAGCTTACACCTACGCATCACGTGATTATTACCGTGAGAAAGCGCATGATCCTTATCGTTCGATAACTTTCTGCTGACACCACAATATTCAAATGCGCTTGTACGGAAAGTGAAAGAATATTATTAGGAAGGAATTAAACTAGCGCTTTTAAGCTAGACTGGAAAAATACAAATCCTACATACATAACAAAGTTATATATAAATTCTTGCAGAAATTCTTGTCAAATTTGTCATAAACAAAAATGCACAACTTAAGACTTTGAGAAGAGATTGCTTAATTAATAATAATCTTTTAGGGAATTTGTAACAGCACAGCACACAGGGTAATGAAAAAAGACATAACTATACCAAGTAATTGGGGTAGTTTTTGTCAATGTTTTTAATGCAAATAAATTTCAGATTTTTTTAAACTGAATATGAAATTAAAAATATTTATCAAATTACGTTTATAATTCAAGCCCTTGATAAAAATTATATATAAATGAGTTCGGAACTTTGTGCAAAGCAAAATATTCTTTAAAAAATATAATTAACTTGTATTTTAAAATGGTACATACTGCATTATTAATAATAAATTAAGTTACTAGATTAAGCTAATAGAAAATTAATGGGAGTTTTTATCTAAAAACATAAAATTGGAAAGAAGGAAGATAATTGCAAAAAGGAAGAAAATTTATTCCAAAAACTTAAAAAACCATGTAATATAAGCTAGTCAAAAAAAAAAAAAAATTTACTCTAGTATTTCAAATAAGATACAACTCTGCTGTAAAAGGCAGATGTAACTCTGCTATGCAATTTATAATATGGACATATAAGTTTTATGGATACACAACAATCTACACCAAGGGAATAAAACTCAAATGCTAGTATGGAACAAATATACTAGCTCTAAGTTTATGTGGGCTGATTTCCATTCATAAGTGAAAATAATTACTCGCATGAATAAGCATTTCCAAACATGGAACTTTTTTCATATGCCAATTTTTTCAGTGTTTTCAAATTTGGCAAGCAAATATTTGTAAAATTCAGGCATCTCATCTTCACTGAATTTTGACTTCAAATCTGAACAACATTTAGGTCTTGATTAACTCCATTTGCATATGGTTGGCACAGATTCTATATATATGGACAAAATCATAGAAAACTTTTCTTGCAAGGATTTAAAATCTGCAAACCTTGTTTCAAATTTACTTCTAAGGTCTAAATTTTTCTAATTCGTCGATGCAATATGAGTAGTGATAGGTTAGTTATTAATAATTATGTATAATTATGAATTTAAAAAATTAAGCTACCAAATTTTTATTAAAAGATTGGTTACAAATAGGGATGTAATGAATATTCAGCCTATTCTGCTCTTTTGCAAAATATTCGACAGGCCAAACAAATTCGGGAAGTTAATTTTTTTTAAATGTGCTTTGACATGTATTTAAAAAGAATATTGCAGAATTATAATTTATTACATATATTAAAACATCTCCTAACATTTGCCCAATTTTAAGTTGCATTATACATAAATGCATTTAATAATGTTGTGTATCATTTAAAAAATGCAAGCCTGAAATCATGATGCAAGATTAATAATTGTACGGCATTTTCAGGAAGTAGTATGTACTCTTTTATTTCGTATATATATTTTACAAGCTCAGAAAATAACTCATTATATACTGTACGTCTAGGAGCTGAAAAAAATATTTTCTTACTAGATTTGCAAGTCTTTGAAATTTTTTCGTTGTTTTTTTTTTCCTACCAATTAAGGGGATATTTCATCCTAGCTAATAAAAAATTTTATATAAAAATTGGAAATTATTTCTAATAACTTTAATTTATCCACTGGATTTTCCTTTGTGCTTGTCACTGCAATGTGTTCTACAATGATGACTTTTTTTTTAAATTTCTGTTTAGCAAGTCCAAAATGAAGAGGGTTTCTCACTCTTTATTACTGGAATTATTATTGGAAATAAGGCATTCAAAATATTACAAAATATGCATCAAGTTGTTAATATTTTTTTAACTATGAAAATAATAATTTTTTGAGAAAAAATTGAGCAGTAATTTATTTAAAATCAAAAGTTAAATGTTTTTTAAAAGTAGGTATTTGGTTTGAAATTTGGACAAATATTCAGTGGCCAAATCACTATTCATTACATCCCTAATTACATACCGTTATGCTTATGCAGGAACAAAGGTATTCCTTGTGGTCAGCAAGTTAACACCTTTGATCTGCACAAGTTATATACTGTTGGAAAGTTGTTTCCTTGACATGCTAATCTTGGCAAAAAATTTGGTGACAAAAAGAAATTTCTAGAAAAATCCTGAACTTTGGACCTATTTCTACTGTGAGCTAGTAATTTCACGAACATCCCAGAGATTACATCACTTCCTGTTCAAAAAGTATAAAAGCAAGCTCGCAAACCAAGAGCAGTTAGTTAAAGTTTCGACAGCAAGCAAGCTGGTGAACTGAGAGGCATTTGAAGGCTATTGAAAGTGCTGCAACAGAAATTAATTGGTGATCTCTGTTGAATGTTTATACAAAGTGCTGCTCAGTTTTATTATCTGTACTACCTTAGTGTTTTGCTGAAATCTTTGTGTAATAAAGAGACATTTATTTTTTAAATTTTCCTGCTGTTAATCTCTATTCACATACACCCACAAGACAAATTTTGTAACAATACTATGCACTCATCAGAATATCTCAAAAATATATAACTCGGGCATGATTCATTTAAACCAGTAAGCACAAACAAAAAAATCCCTTTTGTTAGCAGATGAATGTGACATAATGTATGAATGATAAATTCCTAATAAAATATCTCACCAGGTTTCACAGAGGTGACTCCTTCACCAACACTTTCAACTACACCTCCTCCCTCATGGCCAAGAATGCATGGAAAGATGCCTTCAGGATCCAAACCGTCTAATGTATAAGCATCGGTATGGCAGACTGCTGTAGCAAGAATCTGAAAATGAATATTCTTTCATTAGTAGGGCAACAAGACGAAAAAAAAATCTGTTTAAATGTTTAAAATTAAAATTCATCACTATTTCAAACACAGAAAGGTCCTGCACAGAGTTTGCATCATTGTGGTAAGACAAAAATACTTCTGTCAGCAAGATCTGTTAAAGTTGTGCTTCTTTTTCATTTCTTATAAGGGTACTTGTTTGTTAAAGTGACCACGAAGCTTACTTGGCGACCTTCGGATTTCGCCAAGATCTTAAGTTAATTTCCAAACGGATTTGTTTAGGACTGCCATGCTTCTGTTGATTTTTTGACGAAGGGACATTTTCAGGCGAGAGCTTATTTCGGAATTATAAAAAATGTGGATTCCCAACATTCAATGAACAAGCGTAGCTACTAAGTTCCTGTTTTGATGAAAGCCAAGCCATTGATGTTTTTTTAAGTTGAAAAAATTTGCCTGCTACCCACTTCAGATGCCGCAGGCATCACATGTACAATTTGAACTTTTCAGATGCCACAGGCATTGCATGAGCAAGAGATCAATAAAAAGCACATTGCACACCGAAAACAAATGTTCTCACATCGTCGAACCATCTTCCTCTTAGTGGTAAGATTTCATCATCTTGGGAAATTTATCTCGGTTGCTTGGCGATTCAATCTTTGTGGTTGCTATAATGTGCAAGTACCCTTATAAGTTAAACTAAACAAAAAATGTAACTTCAAAAACTGCAATTAGCTATGCATAAAGGAGAAACATACCTCTCCTATTACCACATCGGCAGTTTACAGATAGTAAATACAAAATAATTTAATATTTTTTCCATTTTGTTTTTTTAATGAAAAAATGTACAAATTAACCAACAAATGAAATTTATCTCAATAAAATGACTGCGTAATATTCCATGACAAAACTTGTATCAATATTTTAAATCATTAATTATGTGTTTCACCTGTATCTCGAACATTAACAGAGTTCCTAAAGTGTGAAGAATATCCACCAAATGAAAGAAATTATCTTTCTTTTTAAAATTTACTTTTACAGATAAAACATAAGATAATTTACATTAAAAGATGAATACAACAAAAAAAAAAACTTTAGAAACTACAAAAAGACTTAAGAACAAGAGTTTATGTTCAATTTTTTGGAAGTATAAAGATTGGCAAAAAATAAATACATTTCATTCTCAAAACTTAATAAGAATTAAAATTACAATAATAATAAGTGACATTTGACTGGAATCTAGTCAAAAAAGTCTATTGTAAACTAATTGTTTTTATTAAGTCAAGAAAGAGATATTTAAAAGCCTTGCACAAATTTAGTAACACAGAATATGACAATAGCAATTCTTGCCAGTAAAATTAAAATGGTCGAGTTTGCATAATATACCTTTAGCACTTACTACCTGAGCACAAAAATGCATTCAAACTTTTAAGAGCTTTGGAATTTTGTCCTTTCAATTGAAAGGACGAAATTTCAAATTACAATTTAGAAACGATTTGTATTTTTATAGTGAAGACTTCTAATGTAAAATTTAAACCTTTTTAAACATTTAATTTCTTCTTAAAATAATTGTAAAATTTATTTTTAACTTTCAGTAACACAATCAAGGTCAAGAGAAATAAAATTCTTATAAATTATAATAATTTAATCAAATTAATGGATTGGGATGAGAAACATTCAATGCAGGCTAATATATATATATAAAATGTATTCGTTGTTGTAGTCGTTACATAACAAAACAGGCCGAGTTATTCTAAATTTCATTTTATAATGGGAGAGTGATGGAATGTACGTACATTTCAGTTGAAGTTTTTAAGCCAAAAGAGAACAGAAGATCCCTGCTTTTTCTCAGGTAGGGATTTAACAGATAGACACATGATCAAAGTGAAGGGAATAATAGTTATTTTTACTATATTATGCAAGTATTTTAGGGAAAAGTCTGGAAAAGAATTCGCTATTTATGTTGGCCCATGGAAGCAATTAGAATATTCTTTTAGCAATAAATACGCCAAAATGCGAGATTTAATATACCTCCAGAGCAGGAAATAGAACGAAACTGGAGTTTAAGAAAAGTGATTTTGGAATACATTAAGACTTAAAAATATATAATATTAGAATTTGAAATAAAATTAAGTGAGATTATTACATATATATAATTAATTTTTTATTTCAATACATAAAAACATTTGGCTTTAATTCATCTTACCTTAATTCTCACTTCTCCAGCTTTTGGAGGAGCTACTTCAACAGTTTCAAGAGACAAAGGTTTC
The DNA here is from genome assembly GCA_013235015.1 of Araneus ventricosus. Lineage (NCBI taxonomy): Eukaryota > Metazoa > Arthropoda > Arachnida > Araneae > Araneidae > Araneus > Araneus ventricosus. The sequence goes on from BGPR01012399.1 coordinate 33,533, forward strand.
TTTGGCTCCCAAGCAACAGCAGCTTTGCACTGAATAGGCTAAAAAGGAGAAATAATTATGATCAAAACCAATTATAGAATATACTTTATATGAAATAAATGCTAATTTATTTCTGCAAACTAAGCAGCAGTTGTCATCCAACATCTTCACAGGAACATAAAATAAAGAAATCATGCAGTATAATTGATGAATGCTGTCAAGCTAACAGAAGACCACCATTAGCTTTGCATTGCAATGTATGTGACGGTACTTACGTATTAACGCCACCGCAGCTACAGATTTGGCGGTTTTTAAGTGCCGCCAATTTGGCAGTTTTTAAGTGGCGCCAATTTGGCGGTTTTTGTACTTACGTATTAACGCCAATTTGGCGGTTTTTGCACTTGCGTATTAACGCCACCACAGCTACAGATTTGGCGGTTTTTAAGTGCCGCCAATTTGGCGGGTTTTGTACTTATGTATTAAGATCAATTTGGTGGTTTTTGTAAACAAGATTGCTCTTTATTGGCGCATTACCACCAATCTGTAGCTGCGGTGACGTTAATACATAAGTACCTATGTGACTTGCCTTGTAATTATGAAGATTTATTACTAACAACTCTTACACTTAATGCTACTAAATCAATGCTATATTTCGCAGGTTTAATATCAAATAATACTATCGATAAAAATTGATTCTAATGCACTTGAAAACATAAGAGTATCACAATATAAAACTGTTGGAATTCTACTTTAATTAAAAATTAAATTCTATTCGAAGAACAAAAGTAGAATTACACAATGTTAAAAAAAATTAGGGGATGTTTCAAAATGAATAAGAAGAGATAAATGTTGAAGACATCAGCGTAACATCTTGTTTACTTTTTTGATGTTCTTGTTTCATAAAAACATCAAATTCTTCCCTTATTTTTTGAAAAAAAAAATTCATATTCATTTTGAAATATTCCCTAATTTTTGAGAGTAGCATAACTGTTAAGTATGAAGGAACCCTTTATTTTTCAATCATACATATAACCAGTGGCAAATCCAGGATTTGGGTCTCGGGCTGAGGTCATAAAAATTTTGCATCGTTGTGATGAATGTCAAACCTCATGGCTTATGTAAACCGAAACACTTTACAGATTTTACTCAGCTGAGAATAAGAATCATAAACAGCACAACAATACTTTTGATAATTTATTAAAAAATACAATGAAATAACTAGTCAAAAAATGTTTTTGACCGTGTCAATGCTACAAGTGCAAGTGGAATGACTAGAAAAGTAGGAAAATTTTCGAGCCTGTCAGGCCAGAAAGCAATGCCACGTTATTATTTTTTAAAAAGGGAAACTAAGAACAAACAGTTGTAGTGATTTTAAATAAAATCTAGAATTCTGGCTGAGCTCAGGGGGGGGGGGGCGGCGCCCCCCCACCCTAGGGGCTGCAGCACCACAGCCTCCCTGACGGCTGTCGCATATGTAACTTATCAAAAACGATGTGCATAGATAGTGGTATTTGCCATTAAGCCAACAATTTATAAACAACAAAATAAATATATGAAATATATGGCTATAAAAATATGAAATAAATGTAAGAATATTATGTTTTTGTGACAGCCTCAAGATTGGTATCTTAAACATTACAGCCTGCATTTCCCTATATTTGTTACATTTCTGGCCTCACATAGGATGTCCAGAAATAAAATGGTTTGTAAAATGGAATAACAAGCAAACTATGATAGTTGTTTAAGTTATTCTTGCAGGAGTTACAATTACAACACAGCAAACAATTACGTTTCCTTTTATAAGTACAAATGTTTCAAATGATTCACAACTCCGACTTCAGAAGCTATAGATCAGGAATGTAGTGGAGCCGGAATGCTATTCTTAAATTGCTTTTTTCACTACAAATAAATAAGAAAAAATTGTGAAAACATTGTTAAAACAGCACGATTCTTGTCATCCGAGTTAGAGCGTCCCATCACTGCTTATTTTGAGACTACACCACTGCTGTAGATAGAAAACTATTGGAAATCATATGATAAAGTTCTCAAAATGTCCATTTTTCCCTTCATTGATATGTTACAAATGAAATATGAAAATTACAATTAATGTTCTGCAACATCCCGGAAGCAGAAAGTGCTTAAAAGTGTGACATACGTTGCAGAACAAACGCGGTCTTTGTAGAAGAATATTTCATCCTTAAAAAAAAAAAAAACATGCAAACACACACACACAAAAAAAGATATGTTCTGCAGAACAATCAAAGCGAGGCGCTCTTTATGCCATGCATTCTCTCTTCATGTTTCGAGCAACATAGTCTCCAGAGATTGGAGCAATGGCAAAAATAATTCTCCATCATCGTGTGGCTTACGAGAAAACCACGCTTTCATAGGAGTTGACATCACTGGGGATGAAGATTCGAAACAGGCACTTTGAAAGCTGCGTGTACAAGAATGTACTGGAACTACAAACAACTATCTGACTTGAAAAGTCATTGACAGAATTACAAATTCTGAATGTATGCCTTGGGTTTAAATAATTATTTTTAATATGTTTTGTCATTAATGAGTAATAAAGATTCTACTGGTTAATTAGTATTTTTATATCTATTTTGCATTTTACTGTGGTCTGCCAAATTTGGACAAACTGCTTGCAGAATATTTCCAACTGTTTGAGGTCATATTGCACAACAATGGAAATAATTCTACTCCTGGGTGTAACATAGCTAATGAAGAGGCAGCATATTCATGACAATTTGCTTCACTTCTGCAAATCTCATGGGACTTTACAGATACGCATCAATTTTTTAAATGGCCTGGCAGGAAGAAATTGCACCGGTTACAACCTAATGAATATGATGGCCAATCCATATTCTTGCTATGGAGGCATTCAAGTAGTCCAAGGCAATGCCTTAGTTATCCAAGTTTTCCTTTAAGAAAGTGAAAATCTGATCAATTAGGCTCTTTCCATCAGTCCAATCAGGCCTTGCACTGACTAGCATAAATTGGACTCTTTTAAATAATCATCCAAAACATTAAGGATAGCCACAAACTCAAGCAAGATTTTTAAATATCAATGTGCATTAACTATATCCTCTGCAATATTTGGTTTATGATGCTTCTGATGGATACAGCTGCCAACACAGTAAATTTTACATAATGAGTCGTTATCATGTGATTTGTAACAGTTTTCTGATGACTGGCAAGTTCTGAAATTGGAACAGAACTATCAGTGACTTTTGGTACTAAGCACAAAGAAGTACAGTAATAAAAATTCCTGACCTCCATCATGCATTGAATAACTTAAATAACCATCATTGTTTGCTTACTATTCTGTTTTAAAAACTATCAGTCTCTTATTGGACACTTTGGATAAAAAATTTCCCTACTTGCATAATTTTCACACAAAACGATTAAGTCATATTCTTACATATCCTAGAATAGTGGAATCAATTATCAAGTTAAATACACACTTTAAACATTTCAAGAAAAATTTATGGCATTCTTAAAAATGATAGCTATTAATATCAAACAATTATAAATATAATGAATATCAAAACTTTAAACTTTCATTCAGTTATTTATTGCATCACATTCATAAATACTAATTATTCTTGAGTCTCATCTTAAATAAATTATTATTAATAATAAGATGTGGGAAATAAGTTGTATATGACAGTCGTGAATTTCGACTACTACACTGCATTTTAATTACATTTATAAACAATGGAAAAAAAACCGAAATGAAAATAAATCCTTATTTAAGAAAAATTACGACCAAACGATTGCTCAGAATTACCGGACATTTAATAATGAAATAAGAGGTCAAACGCCTTTGTCGTTTCTTTAGGCAGACAGGCAAATCTTAAATAATATGCCGGGAAAGTGAACTATAACCTCTGCTTATCTATCTTGCTACATTTTGTATAAGATGTTTTATGATGATCCGAGAAATAAATTTAATTTCTGTTCAGAAGAAAAACAACAAGAAATGTTCTATCAACTTACCTTTCCTTCCATAGTAATTAATTAAACGAAGAAAATTATATCAATGAATCACAATTAATGACAAGCCGACACGGATAAGAAACAAAAACGAAAAGTAGGAAAGAGAGGAGGGTGGGAAGACGTAAACAACTAAATGTTGAGAAGTTTCAAAACTGCTTAAGAATGCATAATCCACGATTTTTTGAGTATCTTTTTTTTTTCTTTTGCTATTTCTATTTTTAAATATGTATTCTAAATAACTGTTATTTCAAACACACTTTTAATTTTCAAAAAGTCTTATTAAGTATAAGTAAAGTGTTCTAAAAAATTCAAATAAAAAAACTGTTATAACTTCTACTTATTGTTTAATACTTTCAATTAAATTTTAATGTTTAGTTGGAAAAGAATATGGAGGCCTTTCCAGGCGGGTGCCATTTTTTTTCTCTTGACCGTATTGGATCGGCAATTTTTCTAGTCCATCTCCTGATGGCAATTTTATTTGTTTTTTAAGCAGCTTGTAACGTATGCTGTTTGTTTCGTGATACTCTTGTTCTATTGAGTTGAGAATTTTTTTTTTTAAAGGATCACCCCAGATAGCCATTTTAGGTTGCAGCAAATTTGCAGCAGACTTGCACTGCAAGTCTGTAAGCTTTCTGCAAATTTGCCACGACAATTGTGCAAGTGTGAAACAAGCTTGCAGCAAGTTAACGGAAGCCTCGAAGTCACCATGGGACGAACTTGCAGCAAGCTTGCATTGCAAACTCATTGCAAATTATAGCAAAAACAGAGTACGAACACAAACCAGGATAGAACTCGCGACCTACCGGTTCGGAAGCTGACGCGGTAACCACTCAGCCAGTTAAACTCTGAGAGGAGAAGATAGATTTCGCTAATACATTGTTCCTTTCGATTCGTATACGATTTATTTTAAACTTTTTTCTTGATTTCGTTAATTTTTTGAGTTGAGAATATGATTTGAAGTCAAAGAGAGAGCGATTTTCGCTAATAACTACGTTTTGCTAGTAGAATAAATTATCAAATTAGAGTTCAAAAGTAATTACTTTAAAATGGGACAAAATGTCTAAGTTATTATTTTTCAACAAACATTGACTGTTTTTTAGATTTAATTTTGTTTATAAACGTTAAAATTTCAACATTAAGAAAAAGGCGATATAGTTTTCTTTAAAGTGCGAGTGATATATTTAGTAAAAAGATGAAAAATGCTTCAAAAAATTTTTTTATAAAAAAAGTTAGTTTTTTTACAAATTATCATTGATTTATTGAATTAATAAAAAGAAGGACGGTCTAGGAGGTTCTTAAAAAACGGGTTTTTTTTTTTTAAACAGAGACAACGATAATTATCTCTTTGAGCTATCTTTGCATCACGCTTGTTTTGCAAATTTGCTGCAAGCTTGCAATGCAAGCGAGGTGGCGCTATTTGTCACATCGAATTTGTAGGAAATGCGTTGCAAGCTTGGGTGGCGCTAGTTGTCACAGCGAACTTGCTACAAGTTCGTTTCAAGTTTGACGCGTCAAATTTTGCCATGACAAGGGAATATCAAGTCAAAATCAAACTTGCTGCAAACTTACGTGCTATCTGGGACTGGCAAAGCCCGTTCTTTCGTGTAGCATAAACCAGTATAAACTCTCTTCAACTAACTAACTAACTAATGTTTAGTTCTTTGTATTGTCAACAGATGGCGCCAGCAAAAATTCTTGTAAGAAGATATGTTGAAACTTGAGTTCATGGGTCACAATCACAATCAGTAGTATTCTTAGAGGAAGAATAGATAGAGGAAGAGGTTATCTTTCCTCTGCGGTAGTAATCACCCCAGAAGTCATCCTTCCACGTCACCGTCGCAGTTTTCGGCCCGATCACAGTATGTGATCTTTACCGCGGCTATTCTTTTTTTATACAAATACCGCGATTCTGTCAATCAAAGAGAAAAGCGAATCATTATTCCTTTGAGTTCCCGATGAAGCTTCAAATTACAAAATCGACGTTATCATCCGAAAACGCATCCCAGATAGCAATTTTAGTTTGGAGCAAAGTTGCAGCAATCTTGCTCTGAAAATCTGCAAGCTCGCAACAAATTTGACATGACAAGAGTACAAGTTTACGCAAACGAGTTAGGGGTCTATTCTGGTACCCCATTAGTCACCACGCGTCAAACTTGTCACAAGCTTGCGGCGTCAAACTCATTCCCAGATAGCAATTTTAGATTGCAGCAATCTTGCTCTGCAAATCTGCAAGCTTGCAACAAATTTGACATGACAAGAGTGCAAGCTTGAAATAAGTTTGCAGCAAGTTAACGCAAGCTCCGAAGTCACCATGCGTCAAATTTGCCACGTCAAACTCATTGCAAACTATAGCAAAAACAGAGCAAGAACACAACCTCGGATTAGAAATCGCGACGTCCCGCTTCTAAAGCTGATGCTCTAAACCACTCTGCCAGCTAGACTACGCGAGAAGAAGATAGATTGTGCTAATTGATCGCGCATACGATTTATTTTAAACTCTTTTCTTGATTTCATTAATTTTTTAAATTTTGTGTTGAGAATATGATTTGAAATCAAAGATAGAGCGATTTTCGCTTATAACTACGTTTTGCTAGTAGAATAAATTATGAAATTAGGATTCAAAAGTAATTACTTTTAAAATGGGACAAAATGTAAGTTATCATTTTTCAACAACCATTGACTGTTTTTTGGGTTTAATTTTGTTTATAAACGTTAAGATTTCAACATTAAGAAAAAGGCAATATAGTTTTCTTTAAAGTGAGAGTTCTATATTTAGTAAAAAGATGGAGGATTTTTCAAAAAAATTTTATATAAAAGTTAGTTTTTTTTACAAATTTTAATTGATTTATTGAATTAATAAAAAGAAGGACGGTCTAGGAGATGCTATTAAAAATCGGATGTTTTTCAAAACAGAGAAAAAAGATTATCTGTAACTTTGTTATCATCTTTGCAGCAAACTTATTTTGCTATTATGGTGCGAAGTTTGTCATAAAAACTTCACAGCAAACTTGTTTTGCAAGTAGGTTGGTCGATTATGCTTTGTTCAATTGTAGGAAGTTTTCTGCAAGGTTGCCACATCAAGTTTGTCATGACAAGCTAATATCAAGAAAAATCGAACTTGCTGCAAGTATACATGCTATCTGGGATATCACAGCAGGAGGGGTGATTCATAGAAAGACGTCTTAAACCGCGATGGGGGGAGTGCGAAATGTGATATAATACCAGAGGAGTTGGGGTATGGTGATCTGCTCGGGGAAGCGTGACCTGCTTATCTGGAAGGTCACCGGTTACGACTCTGGTTCCCCCGGGTGGGTTGTGGTGATGCCTCCACCTGTGGGGGAGGTAATTCATGCTTTTGATGGCGCCATCTGTTGCTAGTATATAGAACTAAAAAAAAACTCGCAAAATTATATTAAAAAGAAAAGAAATTAAAATAAATAAAACGATTTGCCTGAATCACGCCTTTTTGACAGTAGTATTCATCACTAGTACTGGTGATTTTTTAATATTGCGTAGAAAATAATAGTTCGTCAAATATTCGTCATCCCTAGTGGTAAAGCAAGGTCTGTATTCTGTGATAGGAGGATTACAGGTTCGAAACTCTATCCGCACTGCATCTGCCATCGGGGATCAAATGCCATCACATTGGTGTGGCATGGAAGTTTAGAGTTAAGGGTACCTGCTTAGGTATCCATCTGGTCACGGTTTAAAATTATATGGACCATCTTAAATATTTCTTTAGAAGCTTCAGTTGCTTTTCGAACATTCTGCTGCAGCTTGATGGATTCCTAATTTAGCCCAGTCAACGAAGGCTAAAAATCGACGAATAGAAAGAAAATGGTGTAGTTTTGAAATTTGGCACAGTTGTTGGGGGTAGTGCCCTAAACGACATACTGATAGTCGCCGCAGGTGGGGATGGTGCGCGGAGGATACAGAGTATGTTTAAAGGCGGGCGTTTTCAGTTTTTCTTAAATATCTCGAAAACTTTGGGTTCTATAAAAACACTCAATTACAAAATTAAACTACGTGAAATTTCCTACAAAAAAAGTCCTACACATTGTTTTTAGGTTGAATAGTTTAGAGTTTTATAGCAGTTTGAAAAAGTATATAATTACAATAAATGGTTGAAAATGTTATTTTTATTTTTATGAAAGGAAGTTTACATTTCAAAATAGCGGTTATGTATTACAATATATCTATAGCATATTGTATATTTTTATAACATAATATTATATACACATACATAAAAATATGCATAACGCATTTTTACACTTGCTCGTAATTAAATTTCACCATGGTTTTCTAGTATATATTCAAATTCGAACGCCTCCTCTTCTTCTAGAGATGCACCTTTAGTACAGGTACCATTAAAGGTGCCAATACAGAAACACATTGCTAAACATATGTTGCTTCGCCGCTCCTTTGGTTGGAGGAATTGAGAAAGATCAGCTTTGATCTTGGTTGATAATTTGAGAAATGCTGCATATGTACAGTTATTCAAATTATGTTCATCAGCAACGGCTTTGTACTAGGAACATCTTCTCACCGGCTTGTGAGATAGGATTTGGTGTTGATGAGGGGTTATAAAAGATATCAGCAATGCTTTTATCTGGTTTAGTTTATTTTTGAACAATGTAACTATAGTGCTTTGCTTTTTCTATAAATATCTGGTGTAATGCCGCAGCCACGGAATGCATGGAGAAGGAGGAAGGTTTGGGTAAAAGAAAGTTCTTTCTGCAGCTTTCTTGTAAAAAATAATTTAGATTCGACTTTTCCCTTGTCATTCTTCATAAAATAAATTTTACTTTTTGGTGGTGCCAAAGCAATCAGCAACACGACTAGGTCTACGTCTTTCCCTTGGGATGAGAAGTTGCTTTCTCTAACCCAGATCTCACAGTATAAATATCAACATCCCCTGTTAGCGATTCTCGTTTCAGTTCCTTTAGCAGCCATTTTCTGTGTTAGTAATTGAACATGCCTGGTCTTATTTCTTCAATTGCAAGAAAATATTTCTGTCGAACTGTGACAGACTGGTTGCGAGCTTTTAAGTTAAACTTAGCGTAGATATGTAGATTTAGATTATAGTGTCTAAATACACTCATTTGGAGCGTTGATAGAACCAAAAGACTGAGTAGAAGGGATCTAGTGGAGGGGAACTACCATGAGGGGAAGAAGGAAGCACGACTGTTCATCAAATAGGTTTGACGCCTCCCCTTCCTGATACCGCCACTACTCACGACACATACAATAATACCCTCGTATAATTATTGTATAGTCATGAGGTCTTTCTGAGGTTTGCTTCTTCAGCACTTTTAATTAATTTTACCATTACAATAAGAAATTTTTCAAATATTCACTTTTAAACCCCCTGTATTTTAAAATTTCATTCTGCAAATATTTAGGGCTAGTTTTGTAGGAAATTTAATGTTTTTTAAACTTTATAATTAAGGTTTTTTCGCTAGGATCCATAGTTTTCGAGATATTTAATGAAAACTGGGAAATCCTTCCTTTCAACCCCCCCGTCCCCCGAAGCATCCTCACCCGGCGGGGACTTTTAGTATGTCGTTTAGGGCACTCTCCCCAACAACTGCGCCGAATTTCAAAAACTACACCATTTTTTAAATTAACAATTCGCTGACTGGACTACGAGTAGAAGGAAACTTGTGAAGGGGAATGGATGTGAAGGGAGGAAGGGACTAGTTTTGTAGGAAATTTAATGTGCTTCAACTTTATAATAAAGTCTTGTTCGCTAGGATCCGTAGTTTTCGAGATATTTTTAAAAACTAAAAAATCCCTCCTTTCAACCCCCTGAACCCCCTGTGCACCCTCCACCAGGGGAACTTTTAGTATGTCGTTTAGGGCACTCTACCCAACAACTGCGCCGAATTCCGAATTTCAAAACTACACTTTTTTCTAAATTTACAATTCGTTGACTCGACTACGATTAGAAAGAAACTTGTGATAGGGAAAAATGTGAGGGGAGGAAGGGAGCATAATTGTTCATCAAATGGGTTTGCAACACACACTCCCACATTCAATACTACCCTTGTATGATTATTATATAGGCATGAGGTTATTATGAGGGTAGTTGATTCGCACTTTTAATCGATTTTACTATTACAATAAGGAATTTTAGAAATGTTAACTTTTAAATCTCTCTGTATCTTCTAAACTATTTATGCAACAAAAAATATAGGACGTTTTTTGTAGGAAATTTTACGTAGTTCAATTTTGTAATTTTTTTTTTTGATAGAACACATGGTTTTCGAGATATTCCAAAGAAACTGAAAACGGCCTCTTTAAACCCCCCCTAGTACCTACCGCGCACCCCCACAGGCGGGGACTTTTAGTATGTCATTTAGGACGCTAACCCCAACAACTGTGCCAAATTTCAAAACTACTCCAATTTCTTTTTGTATTTTTCCTTCGTTGACTGGATTAATAGGGGATAACGCCTTTTGAAAAAAGCCCCTTAAACTTCGTCGTTTTAAAACTTGATGGATAACTAAAAAAAAAGCAAGTTTCCTTCAAATGAGACAAATTTTTATTCCTAAAATTATATTTATTCCTAAAATAATTCCAGACTATTATCGGCAGAAGAGAAGTTAAATGCTTTAGCAAAAATGCTAAATATTTCTTTTGCTTTGGTTCTGAAGCATAGATATTTATACCATTCCATATTTCATCTGAATTTCTATTGCGTTTCTCATAATACGAGTTTTCAATAACTGAGATTACAGCAGATTTCTAAAAACATTTAACTGAACTTCCCCCCACTTTTTTTTACAAAAAATCCATTTCTAATACTTTCCTTACAATTACCCAGATAACACGCACTCTTGCAGCAAGTGTGATTTTTCTTGATATTAGCTTGTCATGACAAACTTGATGCAAAGCAACAAAACATAATCGACCAACCCACTTGCAAAACAAGTTTGATGTGAAGTTTTTATGACAAACTTCGCACCATAATTGCAAAATAAGTTTGCTGCAAAGATGATAGCGCACATACAGATAATCTTTTTTCTCTGTTTTGAAAAACATCCGATTTTTAATAGCATCTCCTAGACCGTCCTTCTTTTTATTAATTCAATAAATCAATGAAAATTTGTAAAAAAACTAACTTTTATATAAAATTTTTTTGAAAAATCCTCCATCTTTTTACTAAATATAGAACTCGCACTTTAAAGAAAACTATATGTTGCCTTTTTCTTAATGTTGAAATTTCAACGTTCATAAACAAAATTAAATCTAAAAAACAGTCGATGTTGAAAAATAATATCTTACATTTTTCCCCATTTTAAAAGTAATTACTTTTGAACCCTAATTTCATAATTTATTCCACTAGCAAAACGTAGTTATTAGAGAAAATCGCTCTCTCTCTCTTTGACTTCAAATCATATTCTCAACTCCAAATTTTAAAAATTAATGAAATCAAGAAAACAGTTTAAAATAAATCTTGTAGATGCACCGATCTATTAGCGCAATCTATCTTCTCCTGTCAGAGTCCCGCTGGTCAGGGTTTTCGAATTCCGAGGTTTGTTAGGCTCTGCTTTGCTTCCTGGTTTTGCAATCAGTTTGATACGACAAATTTCTGGCAGTTTGAC
>BGPR01012400.1:0-45114 GCA_013235015.1 Araneus ventricosus
CTCATTACTCTTCTGATGTTTGGAGTGGAATTTTTTATTTATTATTCACTCACAAACAGGATGTGATATTTAGCGAATTGATTTATTCAAAATATAAGCCGAAATAAAAAAAATGCAAATACTGACGACAGTTTCAAATATTCATGTTTCATAAATTATTCGATTAATTAGCCACCGTGACACTAAAAACTACTGATAAATAGAAAAATTCTTTATATATAATAAATAACTTCTCCGGAAGTAACTGTGACTGTAACATTTTTGCATTTTTTAAGCAGAAGTGTATATTTTAAAAAAGTATATGTTTGGGAACACAACCATACACAATATGAACGATAACTTATACAGGAAAAAAAATAAAAGAAATCTTTGTATTTGATGCCAACTTTCTCATAGAAGTTGGCATCCAAATACAACCCAACCAGTTTTTTATAATAAATAATAAAAGGAATTTCTCTTATGATGAAAATAGAACTCTGTGAATGATCTCATGAATTAGATCTTGCCGATTTAATTCATGAGTTTATTTATAGCAGTTGGCGAAGATAATAAATTTTGCCATATATATGGCATTTTATGTAAATTATAGGGACAAAACAATAGTATCATGCGGAAGATAATAGCAAGAGTTTGAAAAATCCATATGTAAATTTTCATAGTTTTGGAACGAGTAAGCAAAAATAAATATTAGACCTTTAATTTGGAATTATTTCATTTCTTGCTCATTTTATGGCAGTGATTTGTTATTATATTATTATTATGTTATATTATTCTGTTTCGATTTATGAGATCATTAGGCTATACTTTTGATGCCATTAGTTCTTGTTATTTCTTTTGTTATAAGCACATTAAAACAAAAGCACATATGAAAACTACCCTTCTTGTGGCAAAATTCTGCATGGAATATGTTGCTTGTTTAGAATCTTGACTCATGAATTATACGGAAGAGAAAATCCATTCATTCACGAAAAATAGTGGCGAATGTTGTTCAAGATTTAAATATACATAATCCATTTGTTATTATTTATATTCTCATCGCAGATTGAAATGATCTTGATATTGTTTTGAGAAATGGCACCTAAAAGGGTTGTACGCGACAAAACGTTCCATTTTTATTGTAGCTATTACGCCTCACCTATTTACTAGTCATCAAGCTAGGTTATTATATTTACTGATCGTCTCAGGAAATGATTTCATTCCTTAATACATTCAAGGATAAAATGTAACAACCATTGCTTGCGTGGATTCGGAGATAAAATATGACTAAATTTGGACACATAAAACTCCAGTTAATTTTTTAGGTTACGTGATTTTCGGATTCACAAGAGCATACAATTGGAATAATAATCATCATGAAAATAATGATTATTATTCTTCCTTCAGATAAAAATACTTGTTGGAAACATTCTAAGCATATATTATTTATATTAGTGCGACGCAAGTAGGAAAATGTACCCCACCACAGACAAGGAGTTTCTGTTCAAGTACAGATTCAATTAAACAATTTTGTAATTGATGGTAGTAGAAAAATCAAGGAAACCCAAACTCCAAATCTTCTCTGGGAAAATGGATCTTGTTTTGCCCTTTAAACATTCGTACTTCATACTATGAGTTCATTTCCAGAGTCCATTAGGTTGATGAATGCTTACTTGTTCTCAAACTCCTTTCTCCTTGCAAACTTTTTCAGAAAACTGAGAAGATTTTGGAGAATCTTATTCATTCAGCTTTCTGACGTTTAAATTGTTTATTAAATGAATCGTTAACCAAAATGTGATCCCCATGGGGTTCACTCCAGATATGGGAATGAGAAGCCGTCGGATAAGTAAGCGGGGTCTCTTTTCCCCGGTGGGTAAAATAATGGTGGTGTGGCTCTCGTTTAGGCCCATCTCCGATGACGGGAGGTACCCTTGTAGCGCATGAGCCGCTCTCATTGGTTGTTATTATGCATTCAACCACAGTGCCAGTGTTTTCTTTCGCGTATATACCGCTACAGGTTCTCGCGAGAGAAGGGAGATTATTTCTGAATAGCCGAAATATGCTTCATTTTCACATACCGTTTCATAAATGCCTAAGATGTGTCATACATTTAAAGAAATCCGATATTTGTTGCAGCCATCCCTGCCATCCACGATTGTGACGTCATAATAACGCATATTTAATTAAGGAATTTTGTAATTGATGGCAGTATAAAACACAAGGAAACTCAGACACTTAAGCTTCTCTTGAAAAATAGATCTTTTTCCGAAGCCTAAATTTTCTCCAGTTCATTTGTAAGGCTGTTTTGAATGCGTGATTGTTTTCACTCCTTGTTCTTTTCACGATTTTTCATACAACAGAGAATATTTTGAAGAATCTTAGTCAGATTTATGCCATTAAGATCGTTTGTTAAATGAATCATTGACTGACACACATTTCATTTCCGCATACCATTTCGTAAATGCCTAAGATATGTCAGTGATATGCATTTAAATCCATCTTTGTTGCAGCCATCCCTGCCATCCACGCCTGCGACGTCCTCATCACGGACCCTTCCGGGGAGCTGGTCACCCACCGGTCGCCCGAGGACGCCCTGGGGGACCCCGTCTGCCGCTACACCATCGGCAGAAGGCACTCGGGATACTGCCACGTGGAACTGGACTTCGTCGACTTCAACGTCGAGTACTCGCCCGGTTGCATTGGTAGTTACGTGCAGTTGGATGGACACCGGTTCTGCGGGACTGCGCTCAGGGGACAGAGAAGTAAGTCGTCTTTAATTGGTCAGAATGTGTACACGTCTGGTGGAAGAATTCTTTTATCAATACAGAAGGCATCAAATATGTATATAGCTAATGCATAAACAATTGATAACATAACACAGTGGTTCCCAAACGTTTTTGGTTGTGCGGATCACCTATTGTGTAAAAAAATATTTTGAGGCCCACTAACTAAATGTACAACAAAAAATACAAACTCATATATACATTATATGCACGGATATCTCAATAATTAGAAAAACTTATTGTAACAGGATTAGATGTGTATTGTTTTCAAAGCAAAATAAATTGTTATTAATTAGCTGTCATAATGTAAGAAAACTCGAATGTAAGCAGTTAAGATTCAAAATAAAAAAAATCAAAGGGATTTTTAATTTTGTTTGTCCTCCACGAGAGAGTCAATATCTGGATTAAAACTTGACAGTTTCAGCCTGAAGTCACTTTCTACATTCAATTTGTTTCTATACTTATGAAAATCTCAAATAAAAAAAAACTAAATAAAAAGATAAGATTTTTTTCTAAAATCGTGAAAGCACGTTCGCTCAGATTTCCCAAATATTTTGTATCCATTTAGAATATAGTACTTAGTCCTTGATAAAATGGACTAGAATGGATTCCTTGTTTGTTCAATTCGATTACCTCAGAGTATTTCTTAGTTTTTGGCTTTCTTTGAATGATTTTGATACATTCACGCAGATAAGTGGTCGAGAACCCATCAAATGTCTCAGTGCAAGGTAGGCAAGTGCTGGATACTGTTGCTGAACATTTATACACAATGCGACAAATGATATTATTAAAAAAACGATTTTAGAGTCTGGTCGCATGATAGTTCAAGTAACAAGTCTTCTTCATTGGATGGTATTTTCACCTTCTTCAGCCGTGATTTGGACTCGTGACAAGCGTTCCATGGCCACCAATTAGTTATCCACGGCCCACAAGTGGGTCTTGGCCCATAGGTTGGGAACCGCTGCCTTTTCAGATTGAAAGCTTGAATCATTTGATGAAGGTTATCCGAGCCAAAGGTTTCGAAAAATAATGGCTTATTCTGAGAGAACCACACCTAATTACCAGCATTCCGTCGTATCACAGACGACACTTGTCAAGTTTCTTTGCAGGTTTATGAAGTTCAATGTGAGACTGTTAGTAACTCTACAGATTCCAGACGGTAATTGATCTCTTCCCATGTGTTTAATAGCGTTTATGGTATTAACAAATATGCTTTAGAGATATGATGTTTGAAATGCACAATCATTTAACTGAAACCTAGTCCCTCCCCTCAAAAAAAGAGGCAAATGGAGTATGTCCGGATATCTGGAAGGTCAGGTAATTGTGTCTGGCTGGCAATCAATGTGCGACGGCTGCGATATATAGCCCAAAGAATCTTTTGATACTGTGCTTGCGTGACCTTTGAAGATAAATTAAATAAATAAATATGGAACAATATCCTATCGATTGCGTAAAACTTTGAAAGCTTATCTCAGAGTGATGCAATTCTGGTGAATATTGGGAATAGGAATAGCACTAAGCTCCCTTCAAGATCTTCAGATCTTACCGAGATGGATTTCTTTTTGTAGGGACACATGAAACACACCGTTGATAACTCAAAAACCATCTACAGTTGATTAGTTGAGAACCACTGGAAGACAATGTACCCAGATACCAAATGATATGCTTAGCGATGCTTGCAATCCCATGAATCGGCACTAGAGGCAGTATGTGGGCAGCAGCTTTTGCCGAAAACTTGCGATATTTGATGATTCCACAGAGTTGTTATAATTAAGTTGATCTATTGAGAAGGCATTAGAGAGGGTTCTAGGTCTCAAATCGAAACAAAATTTCACTAGTATGAAGTAGAAGTTATGCGCTCTGTGAAAACCGAAAAAAATTTAAATTTTCGTCAATAATATCAATGACGCTGTGACAATATTTTAGTTTATATTTGTAGTTTTTTTCTTATTATTGAAGCAAATTGGAATAGTTCATTTCAGTTTCTTTTAGTTTAATTGAAAACGCTGCCGAAATTGAGTTTTGAACGCAAAGTATTTTTTCGTTCAAATAACCGTTTTCATGCGAGACATTACACCACCTCAGAATACTTTTTCTTGTTCCCATAGAGCGCATCACTTGTACAACATTCTATCGAAATTTTGTTCCTTTGAGGAGAGCTTTAGAATCGGCTCTAGAGCCTTCTGAATAGGCAAACATTAACTCCTTCTTGATCGCCGTCGCATGTCATACGTTCGGCTCTTTTATGCCCGTACGCTATTTAAATCCGCAATTAAGTCAACGTAACGGTTAATTTTAAATACAAAAATCACCTGGTCACGCTCAAATGTCTGAAATATCTTTTACCATCTTAAGGTATCCGAACACGTTCGTAGCACTTTTTTCTTAAATTGTGAAATAGAAACACCAAAATATGTTTTTTAGAATCGAATTTAATAAAGATTAATATTAGCGTATGATTTTTGAGTATAATTTTTTATAAATTTACAAAATTCTTGAATTTCTGCTGCTTTTTAGAGGAAATTTCCCAAAACTTCAAACATGCTACTGGTCAAACTTTTGTAATAATTCAAATAAAACTAATACTAAAATAAACTACATACTATGGGCTAGTGCTTGTACTAGAATCTTAACATTCTTTGGATAAATAAAAATTTTAGAGCTAATCGAACAATCATTATAAGATTTTCAGCAAATTTTCTATGTCATTTTTCAAATAAAAGACCATAATTTAAAAAATATTGTTACAATATACATTATTCTAGTACATTCTCTGGAGAAACATTTGAAGAAAGTGTTCACAAAATTTCAGAACAATCGAATGATAATATCTTGAGTTATCATGTTTGAAGTTTGAAAAATATGCATAAAATCTAATTTTCAGAAAAATCAAATTTTAGTTTTTCCACGCGCTCAAATTATGTATCTAAACTAAAAAAAAATTCCTAAAAATATACTGACATCATATTAGCTTGCAAGAAAGGAGTTTAAAAGAATTTTTGACAGATTTTAGTCCCTTTAAATGACAACTTTCGGCTAATTAAACGCCCACTTCCAGTTTGTTATAAAACAATTAATATCTCATCTTCTAATTAACGTACCGACAAAAGTAAATATGTTTTAGAAAGGTAAATGAATGAACTATCGAAAACATCAAAAATTTTTAAAAATGGAATTTTGGTCGAAAATCGACTTTCGAACGTGTTCGGATACCTTAAATGGATTGAAATAATCAAAAATATATTAAATGGGTGGTGGCATCTAATTAGCAGGTTAAATAAAAACGTAAAGACTAGGGGTTAATTATAACCACCCTCTGCATTTACATTAATTGATATGAGCGCTGAAGCTTTGATGCATTTCGTTGTTGTTATTCAAATTGGGGGCATAATTCTAGGGTTTTCTGTAACAGAATATTATATCAGAGTTCTGAGATATAAACCCGGCATTTTATTTAATAAATGTAATGGCAGGAATACAACTCCTGGAGGGAAAATAAAGTAAGACCATAGTTTATGGATCAGTAAATAATAAGCTTGCATTACTGTTAATGAAGATCTGTCAAATCCCACATTTCCGAATTTGTGCGGAAATAACGATTCTTCTTCCTTAAAAGAGCATTATTTGAGGAAACCGAGCAATTCAAAGTAGAATCGCAGATCTCATTGACAGTATTACGATTTGGGGGTCTATTCTGGTACCCCCGGTTAGGTTGGGAGTTGGGTTGGGTTCCGTTGTCATGTGTTAAGGACAGGAAGCATGCTGGCCAATGACCCTTGTTAGGGTTATTCTTTTTTAATCCCTAGGCAGCATGACTTATAATTCTTGTTGTAAAAGAGCTGCTGCTGGATGATAGAATGTGTCTAAAAACTTCTTAGCCCTTGCGTGGAATTTTGATGAATGATAGAGCTAACATTCGATAGATCTACATCAGCTGCGATTATCGTATAAACAAAGTCATACGTTTCCGATTAAATAGCTGTGAATTTAGATGTCAAGTGAAGTGACTAGCTCAAAGCAATGACGCCAAACCTTGAGGAAAGAATGCTTCGAATCTTATGGTAAAAAGTATGAGAGAGAATACGAATTTAGAAATGAATGGAAATTATTTCATAACTTAAATGCAGAATTTCCTAACATCATGCATTAGATTTATAGCAGTGTTTATATAATTCAGAATAACACATTAAGATAAATTGTAACATATACTCTATTACCAGAGTAGTAATATTAACAACTAAGCTACATTTATATCTGTGTGACGAATACTGTATAATTTTGAATTTATGGCCTTCCAGTATTCCAAGTTGCCTTTTCATTCTTGTATCTCATTTCCACTATTTTTCATTACGGTTAGAGCCACCAGATGTTTTGATCAGAATTTCTTTCCGGTATGCTTTAGCAATTAGGAATGAATTATAGGGCGTGAGGGGGAATAAAATCAAAATCATAAATGTAAAAAAAAGATTTTTTAAAAATCATAATATGCAATACAAATCATTTAAAACTTAAAACAAGAAGCAGGGCGAGATACAGAAACATCTCATTTCAAAGTTATTATTTTTTAGACTGTTTCATTCACATTAGTTATCTTCTCGGTGCTTTTCTTTGAAATTTGTTTCAAATCATACTTTCAGCATAAAAGAGATTCGTAGAATTCAACAAAACTTGGAGCATATTTATTCTATCGCTACTTTTACAAATTCTAATTCAACAATGCATGGCAATGCAATGGAGTCGCAAGCCTATTCATAGCAAACGAGTAAGAAATTGAGATATCAAACTACCATTATTCTCTGAGATTGGATGATTACACTGTATTCACAGCACAAGTAGAAAAAGAGTGTTTGACAGAAAATTTTTAATAATTAAATCTTTTTTATCCATTGTTAATTTTTTAAATGAATTATACACTTATAAGTAGCAACCTCAGCAATCCATAAAATTCTATTCAAAGCCAAGACAATTACGGGACATATTTTCAATATGAAGTAAACACTAAAAATCAGGGATTGTCTCAGATAATTCGGAACGTCTGGTCACTTAAAGTAAAATAGAATAAGGTGCATGCTTTAGGTTTCTTCCAATTTCAGATGCGGATAAATCTATATAGATAATTATGTCAGTATTTTCCTTTTAAATATCAATAATATTTAATATAGTGATTTCTGAAACACATATTCATAGAAAAAGTTAAATTTTTTTATTATAAATTGTTTAACCCTTCACTGAATACAGTATCAAATTTGATGGATAAATTATTTTTCATGTTAATAATGAATAGAACATTTTTTGTCCACTCGTACACGCTGTATCAGATTAGAAACATCACAAGAGACCGGATAATAACCATTCGTTCCATTTTCCATGGACAGCACAGGTCTTATTGATAAGTCTGTAGCAATCAGTTATTCGACTCTTGATACATCTATTGACATATTGAAGCAGTTTTAAGCATTTAAAAAGAGTCTTGCATCTTTGATGGTTTCATCCATTGCTTCTGCAGGCATTTGATATTACCTTTAAAATACTTTTTTATTGTTTTATTAAAAAAGAAAGTGATTTGATGTGTTCATTAAATTCAATTTAATAATATCACAATTCTATTTTGATTTTTAGTGTATTTTTCTGTTGTTATATGTGAACTTGCCGTGACAAAAAATTTTTATTTTGAAATTTTAAAAAATCGTGCATTGACGGGTTAATAATATCTGATTGTAGAAAACATTATCAGACATTATTAACCTCCAGCGGGCGCGCTTCCGCAAATTTTACGACATATCGTGCATCGTATTACACACATATATATATATTGTGTTATTTTACAAAAATAAATGTAACTTTTATTTATGTTATCTGTATTTATTAGCCTAATAGTAAACAAAGATTTTATAAATAAAATTGCACTTAAATATAAAATAACGATATAAATATGTAATACGATGCACAATTCAAGTATCTCTTGCAAACGCGCGCCCGCTGGAAGGTTAAGCAAATATAATTGCTACAGTATTATATTTGCTGTAGACTGTAACATTATGCTTCGCCACATATTTACAGAGAAAATTTAAAATTTTTGTTTATTATAAATTGATTAATAACTTTTCTTATTGCAGAGAACGTGACCTTCGACGCTCTGGGGAACGTGCACATTGTGTACAAAACAGACACGGTTCGCATGGACAGAGGCTTCCACTTGCTCTTCCGCCAGCTGGTCTGCCCGCCTGGGGAGCCTGTGCGGTCGCCGGGAGGATCTGGTAAAGATCTCGAATCAGTTTATTTTAAGATGCAAAACAAATAAAACCTGTAGAATTGCTGTGATTTAGTGTTATTTTGCTTGAATATTACTCAATACAATAGTTTTTCAAGCATTGAAGACGGTTATAGCTTTATCCTTTCTAGCGTAAAGAATATACTGGGTGTCCGCTGTAATCCTGACCCAATAGTTAATTTCTAATCTGTTAGAGATAAGCGTATATTCTAGCTGGAAAAATGCTTTAAATGACGTAAAGAATTGTGTTTTATGTTGCTTGAATCGATAAATTTACAGCTGAAAGAATTACAAACTGTAAATTTTTATACAATACCCCGGTCATATTAATCATATTTAGTAAAACAATCTTGACACACTAAGATTTTAAACAAAGAAAGTTCCACTCTTTTGCGACTAAAACTGAAACTTTTCATTACGATTCTAGTAAAAAAACCATATTTGTGCCGTTATTATATTTAATCCGTCTAATAAACCATTGATTACTGCAGTAGTTAAGCTAACAAAGATTACATTTAAGATTCCAATTTTAAAATTTCTGTCAGTAATGGAAAAAATCGGACACTTTGTTGAATGAAGCAATTTGTACATTATGCCATTATTCATTTTGTCTTAAATCAAGAAAAACCATTGTGATGAAAGAATCTTAAAAATGTTGTTATGCTTTTAATCGTAAGGATATCTTTATCCTAAAAGTTTCATTTCATTTTTGAATACGTAATGAAGCTATTATTTATTAGCTTAGATTAATTATTTAAAACCATAACGAAACTAACTTAGGCATTCCATTTGTGCAGATCTGGTGAACGACCGCTTGCCCAGCAGTTGCAGCAAGATCTACTACGAGAAGGAATTCTACTTAGAAAGTCCTGGATTTCCCAACTATTACGCCAATGACCTGGACTGTCAGCTGGTCATCCGTCGGTACAGACCATCCATCTGCAAGATGGACATCCGATTCCTGGACTTCGATGTAGAAGACAGTCCAGGATGTGTCTACGATTACCTTCAACTCGATTCACAAAGACTGTGTGGACGTATACCTGAAGATAATGTCAGTAAGTACTTTTAAATGCTGAGCTTGGAGTATTTATATACGATAGCGTGCCTGTCTTTAAGGAAATGAAAATTGCCTAAATTATTCATTTTATGTTGGTTCACGTGGATCAGCAGTTAAACGAACCTTTATTTCCCTCCGGTACCTCTTTATATTTATCTTTGTACGAAGCTAGGTAGAAAGATGACGTCACCGATGCGAATGCATACTGGGAAGGCAACACGCGATCTTAAAAAACAAGAACGGAAAAACGTAGGAACGGGTTCATAGAGCAAGAATCTGTTAACTCTTCAGGAAAAAATTAGTTAAAATTCGACGATAAAACATTATTAATACTTTTTTGACAGTACTTGTTTTAAATCAGGGAGAAATGTTCCAGTTATTACCTCAAAAAATTTGAAAAATGTGGCGAAATTAGAATGTCGGATGCAGGAAATTTAAATTCAAAACTGGAAATTTTTCGGAAAAACTGGCTATTTTTAAAAACTTTGCTAAAAAACAGGAAAAATTGCTTAAGCTTCAAATCACTTTTATTAGAGAGGCGAAAGTCTGCACTTTACAATCATATAAAAATTAAGGTACTACGATGAAAATAAATGCAGAAAATTTGCGAAAATGTCAAAAAAAAACACCCGAATTTACCACTTAAAATTAAATAAATAAAAATCTAATTCAAATTTTAAAATAATCTTTACGGCGTTAGCTCCCTCTTGAGGTAATCCATCACTGTGCCAAATTTGGTCACCGTAAGGTCAAAGGTGTGAGCGTGCATAAAGAACAAATAAACGAACACACAACCATATCGGATATCTTCTTTCCTCTTTTATATCTATATAGATTAATTCCATGTCCTAACGAATGAAAGCAGCATTGAAATAATTTCACTTTAATTTATGATCAATGCTAACAATTACTTATCACCATACTTAACTTTTCAAGTGGAAGACAATTTCAATGTGATCCTGGAATTAAGATTAACAAAACAAAACTATGTTCAAATGAAGACATAATCTCATGTCAGGAGCTGCTTCAAGATTACTGTGATATTTGTTATTAATATCCGGATAAGATGAATATCTTCTTTCCCCAATTTCAGAATTCGTGAAAGGTATTAAATATTTCATTGCTTAAACGCTGTGTTCATTGTATTCTTCTTTCACTGATATCTAGTAGGCTGTCGGACTGTCGATAGGCTTTTCACACGAACTTGGGAAATCAAAATCCTCTAGATTTTTTTGATTTTTATCCTCTATGTTTTGTGCTTTCCGCCATTACAAACATTGTTTTCGCTTACCCCTAACTGGTCCGTCGCGTACCACCAGAGGTATCAGTACCACAAGTTGGGAACCCCCTCTGATATGGATAAGCGTTTTATTCGGTTCCATATTCTCAGTGATCCTCGACTTACTGATTTCTGCTCAGTTTTGCTACAGCTCATTCCATTAGACTAGATCAGTATATGGAGAAACCAGTAAGAGTGTATTGAACATCGGAAATAGCTTTCTAAAATATTTTTGTGTTGACAGTAAATACATTTACAACAGTGGGTGAAAAGGGAAGCTTATGAAGGAAATAGCAGATGGTTCTGAAAGACTATCTCTCGGTTAGTGGAAAAACAACAACAAAAACTTTTTTCCTCTGTGCCATTTGCTTTTACGAAATGAGTGGGACGTTCAAGGTAGTTTGTTAATCGATTCTGTCAGTCTATGAATGAAATATAAATGATTGCTATCATCCTTAAGAGAGTTAAAATCTTTATATGGCTTGTGCATTGTCATTAAGAGGAACAATTCAGAGATTTAAACCCCAATTTTGAAATAAAATATTCCGAAACGAAATCGTTGGAAATATATCATAAACAGTAATGTGTAACTCAGTCTTTAAATGTGAAAGTTCACTGAAACAATTAAAACTAATGTGCATACGTTTTCTTAAAGATTAGAAAATGGCGATATTTCAAATATTTTGAAGTAGTACAATAAGAAAACAATAAGCTAATGTTTTAAAGAATATAATTTCGAAATGAACCTTTAAGGTACTTTTTTGTTTAACTATATAATTGCATTTATGCTCTTATTTCTTATGAATCGTCAATTATTCCCACCAAATGTAACTGAAAATCACAACTATCTAGAATGTGGTATAGAAGAGTCCCTTACAAATGTTGCACCTAGAAATGTTCAGAATAAATGATAAATCTAAAACAAAAAATGCCCCGTCTATACTTTTTAAAGATAAATATTAAAATTTTGTTAACTACCATATGTATTCATAAACACACAACCACTTAAATTTTAATTTAATACATAAATACTTATTTACTAAAAAGTGAGGACTGTTGACCTTGGGACTAGACCAGAAAGACAGAAAAAGGTTTCATGGTATCCCTTTGCATATAAAAGAACTTTCGCCGTCACCTCTGCTTGAATACTAACTATTGTGAGGAGTTTTGACTGAAATACTGGATCAGGTGTTCTGTCTGAAACTTATGGGTAATCTTTTACAGCTTGAGGAGATGTTTTGAATGTGATATCAATCCAACGGACTCCCTAATCAACTGAAAAAAGCAAATGAGTGATTCTATCTTTATATACGAAGAATCTTTAAGGTTTAGAAATAATTTTAATTCTGCTATATTTCAATAAAATGCGAAATTTATGTAAATTCAATAATTTTTTTTGCTAAATTTCATACCTTTGGTCAGTTTTAAGTTCAAAAGAATGCATATCTGAATTACATGGAAGCTAATTATCATTGTATGCAATTATGCATTTGGTAAGCAAGTAACATTTTTCCAATGTCAGATTTATAGTTGAGAATTGTACCTGATTGTGTATAGTTTTAAAATTAAAATCGAGCCAATTCTGATCCATTGCACAACAGAAGACTTATTACGGAACTTGCTTACTTGAAAATAAGCAGCATTCTAAATTTATTCCTGAAATGTTTTGTGAAGACGACTATCATGGGATGTGTTATATTGGAGTTTGGTTCCCAGTTGCACTACTGCGTCCAAATCGAATGTAAGAAAAATATATATGCAAATAGCCTTAATTGAACTTACAAATGAAAGGCAAAGAATATTGAGAATATCCTCTATTTATTATTTTTTTTATATATTTTAATAACTTCTCTTCTGAAAGTAATTTAATATTGACTTTCTTTTCAGAAACTACCGATTTTCTGTCGTTCGAAAAAGTGCTCCGCTTCAAGACGGATTCCATCAACCCTCGTCCCGGGTTCTTCCTCTACGTCCGGCAGTTGGACTGCGGCACCATCTCCCCACCCCCTGTCCAGCCAGGATCCCCGTCCTCTTGCGACGTCCACGTGTGGGACGTGCAGGCTCGAGTGACCAGCCCCAACTACCCCCGCGATTACGGCAACGACCAGCGGTGTCGCTACACTGTCCATCGTCAGGGGGAGCACATTTGTCAACTGAAGGTCACCTTTCTCGACTTCAAGCTGCAGAATGGAAATCCCGGATGCTACAACGACTACCTGGAGTTGGACGGTGGATGGAGGGCGTGTGGGGATAAGTTCCAGGGCATCTCAAGTAAGAGCGTGCTAAAGTTAAAATATTTATGTAGCATAACAACGAAATCGACAGTTGTAGGTACAAAGAGATTATTCTGTTCGTGTGGATGAGTAGAATACCGTGAAGTATCACTATTCAAAGCACTGCAGAGAAAAAAACTAGTGGCCATCATCTGGATAGCATGCATTTCAATGATATTTTATTTTCACAAAGTCCAGTTTAGGGCAGTCTGTGCTAAACACAAGATCTATTAAGACCAGAGATAAAATCAGTTTTCAGAAAAAAACATGACTCAACGGAACGAAAATAAAATGTACATCACTTGTTGGAAAAGAGTGGCAAGTTAAAAAGTATAAAGGTATGGTTAAAATATTAAAATTTAACATAGAACAAAGAAATACAATGGCTTTTAAAAGCATGCATTTCAAAACAAGGAGTGCGACGTACTGGAGTTGAATTGCAACTACCCACAGATCCTCACAGCTAAACTTTAAAGTAAAATTTAATTGCAAATGAAAGTCTGCAACAATATTAAATCGGTAGTATTTACATCTGGAATACGAAAACAACTTGTACAAAAAAAATCCGAGATTGTCACAATCGGCATTCATTGTTTAGCGGAAGCAAGTTTCTCCCCAAAAGTTCAGTTGGGACTCCAGCCTCGATAGAACCACTTTCCACCTCTGTCTCTCAGAATTATCTCTTCTATCGAGACGAGACGGTAGATATGGAGTACAGCCCGCTGCGGAGACCTCCACGACTTAAAAAATTGAACAGGATGTACTAGGGATCGTC
Organism: Araneus ventricosus; assembly: GCA_013235015.1. Taxonomy (NCBI): domain Eukaryota; kingdom Metazoa; phylum Arthropoda; class Arachnida; order Araneae; family Araneidae; genus Araneus; species Araneus ventricosus. Next base: position 14,418 of record BGPR01012400.1, read on the forward strand.
AGAAGTGAGAGTTCGTCATGACTGTCTGGTCATGAAGCAGAGGCGAGAATGAAGGAGGAAGGGCGGAGCCAGCATATATGGTGGAACTGGAGCTGGTGGAGGAACCAATCATAGTGGAGCAAATGAGCAGTGGGCGAGTCGGGAAAGAGTTTTATGAGAGAGTGGAAAAAAGTGCCGGAAGGGGATTTTAATGTGAAATTTAAAAAGTTGAAGAAGGAGATTGAATTTTTCAAGCTAATTTTTGGCTAGTATAAACTTTTCACTAATCTCTATGATGTTTGGAATCTTTTTAGGGTGTAGTTTATAATTTTAATCGTGTTTAAATTTGCTCGAAGTCAGAAAAATCTTGGAGTTTGTATGGCAGACTGGGAGTAGTTTCAGGAGTAGGTTAGGTATTTCTAAATTAGGAAGGTTAGTTTTCAGCGTAAATGGGGGTTTTGGTTCTTTTAATTACTGGGTATTTCGGACATCCTAGCTACGAGGCGACGTGTCCTGTCTCTTTGCAATTAATTCAGGTGGGGTTTCGATCTTGTTCTATCTCGCATGGTCGACGATTTTATACACTCCCGGACCACACGAATAATACTTATTCATCTCTACCGGCACTCGGCATAACAATCGGTATCACTTCTTTCAAAAATGGTTGCTTAACAGCTGTTACATCTAAAAAGTACTGATAGTCTATCGCACCGCAGTTACAAAGGACGCTCCCTTTTGCGAAATGTTTATCATCTACTGTTTTCCGATTGCTCTCCACAGCGAAAAATGGTCCAATGGTCCTAATGGCCAGCAGAGGGACAATGACACAAAGGAAAGTTTCCCTTGCTGCTTATCTTGTTTCTGTAGAACCCACACACATCCTCCCGTATGAACAGCATGATTGCTAATCAGTGATGATCCCATACTTCACAGGGGATATTACTGAAGCAATAAAAGCTTCAAAAATGAGTGATATGGGAAGGTAGATGACCAGTCTGTAATATAAGCAAAATTTAATTGTCATCGTGTAGTACTTCATTGACAACCGCTGTGTATATTAGTTACAAATTGCATCTGATATTGGAATGCTATAAGGCACCGACAATGGAGATAATACATGCTCGCTTGATGCTCCGTGTATTTTTGAGTTTTACTCATTGCGCATTTTGCAGGGTAAACAAGGACTCCACGTCAAAGCACAGCATAGAACAACGCTAGTTAGATTTTAAATAGCATACCAAGTTACTTAGTTTTAGTTTTCAAGTTTTTTATGTGGTTGTAACTCATTTGCTATACTGCAGTGTCCTTTAAAATAATGCATGAAAGGTAAAGAGTCCCAAAATAAAAAAATCTCATTTTTATTTCGTATTTCTCTTTTGCATCATTCGTTTCTCTATGTTAGAAAATCATACCACTTAGAAATGGAGTTCACATGACATTTTATTTTTTTTCAACAGTGCCCTGAACGCGGGTACTTTCATTGTAACCGCCTGTATTATCAGCAGGAAAAACATGCAGTTATACTACTTTAGAAAAATTATTCTGCTTATTGTTGCTGATTTCTTATCAAAGACTTTTTCTTTGTACAACCAATTTTTGGGATGCCCCTTAACTGTTGTTTTACTTTGACAGGGACGTTGGATTTCAGAACTCCCGAAAAAGTGCTCTTCTTCAGCACAGATGCGTGGTATACATTTCCAGGATTCCTCCTGTCCCTGAGGCAGGTGCCCTGCACCGAAGTGGCCGCAGAGACTGCAAGGGGTGGCGGGAACGCGGCCTCCTGCGACCGGGAGCTGGAAGCCCTCACCTTCGACATTCGCAGCGAGCTCTACCCGCTCAATTATCTACCCAACCTCAACTGCAGGTGAGAATAAGAATAGGAAGCTTTTTTTTCACATAAAAATAGTTAAAATACGCTCACTATAAAATGAGGGGTCCGTGACCCTTAGCACTCAGAACGTTTAACTCTTTCCGTTCTGGTGATGCCCTTATTAATCAACAGTCACTTGCACTCATGTTGCACTTGCATGTTTCTAGATGGAAACATGGTCTGAATACAAATAAATAATTTTTATTAATTAATCTGTAAGTAAATACTAAATTACTTACGTTGAAATTAATTAATTAATTAATCAATCAAGACGAAATTAATCGATTAGTTAATCTGAATGAAATGAATCAAGTTAGACATGCAATATTCCTAGATTTTTTTTAGAATATTTAATTTTTTTTTACTAAGAAATGATAATTTGAGCTGAACATAGCGTGCAGTTTTATAAAAATTCATTCTGGTTAAGACTCTTTGGTTGTTCGGAAGGAAGCTTTTGAGTGTTTGTGCCAAGAAGTGAAGGCCACGATTTTCGAAGATTTTACCCCTTTGTAAGTAACTAAAGTAAAGGGCATAATAACATTGTGCCCTTTACTTTGTGTGTTTTTCAATTTTATTTTCATTTATTTTTTAATTCGATTCTGTAATGTTGAAAAAAAATTAAGTTATAGGCTGTATGTTTAAATTCTGAAGATTAAGCTGGTTTCTTTTTTCAGATATGTGATCCGAAAGGTATCGGCTGCTGTTTGTCAGCTGCGAATTCGATTCATCCGCTTTGACTTGGAGGCCAGCATCGGATGCAGCCGAGACTACTTGGCTTTGGACGGAGAGCGCCTGTGTGGAGCCCTGCCCCTCAACACGACCCGTAAGAGTCTTTGTTCTTTCTTAACAATTATAGATCTTATTCTGGCTTCATGTAGCAATATATAGGGGTTCTACTAAAGTCTCGAGCCCTCCCCCCTTCACTTCAAAACTGAGACAGCTATAGTCATAAAATTGGTGCCTAGATATAGTAAGGAGTCCATAGGCTACGTGATGAGACCACTTACAGAGCCAGCTAGCTATAAAATTCGGAGTTAGCGTCCTTATCCCATAAACGGTGACTGATATGAGGATAAAGGGAATTATGAAATTGTAGGGTATCAATGATTTCGAACGAAAAGATACCTATTGCATATTTAATGCTAAAAACAGAACCAAAAAACGTGTATCTGTTTGGTCACGATTTCCAAAACTGTAACTTTACGAAACGCTGAAGAATGTAGACCATACATGTCATAAAGCTCACTTATCCTTCTTGCTGCTACAATGCTCACTGTGCAACATGGCAAGTGACACACTGGCACAAGAATCAATGATGCGCCGTCAAAGGGCTTGCAATGATGGTAGAAAGCATTTTTCAGCTCCTACTAATGGGTACTCTGCCTTAGCTTTGTACACGTTATTACAGGAAAAGCAGGCTTCATGCATCCATATCATATTTCTAATGGACGTTAGTTGGATTGATTCATGATAAAGCTAGCCTATTTGAAGACGTTTGTCGAAATTTTGAGTTCGTGAAGTATAAGCATAAAGACAGCACAATACCATCGAAGAACTGAAAACAGTCATCAAAAAGTGCTGAGAAAGTTAAAAAATAGTCATCTTAAATTATGTGAAACTGCGATTTCAAAAATGATGAAATTGATTGGGAAGGAAGGCAATTGTTTGGATTATCAATCCCTTTGCACATAAGATTTATGCTACTAGTAATATTTCGCTTCTGAACATACATTCCTCGTACTGAAGCAAAAATAATAATAAAAAAAAATTCGGAATAATGTTTCTAGAAATTCTTAAGTGAAATCTCTATAATTTAGAAACTTTCTTCTGCAAGCTACCTTTAAAAGCTTTCTTACAAACGTTCAAGGCTTGCTTTGCATTAGCCCATCTTATTTAACGTCTTATTTTTTTACCTTAACATTTTATTCATGGCTGTCGATCTGAAGATAATTTTCTCTTTACCAATGAACGATGACATTCATTTTCTCTTTACGAATGAACGATGACATTCATTTTCTCTTTAAAAACCAACGAAAAAAATTACTACATCCCACTCAGTTCCTCCTGTAAGGTATAATTTCGAACGATGTCATCATGAAATCTGCTGTGTTTTCGTATCGATATCCGATAGGGATCAGTCCATCGAACGATGATGGCTCAAACTTCGTAGAAAAGGTCGTCGATAGTCATCGGTTTGTGTCCATCCACCCTGAAGTTTTGTTCCCATCATCCAAGAAGTCTGTCACGGAAGTGATGCATCGAGCAAACAATCCATCATTATCCTTCTCCCTTAATGTCATGCATTTAAGGTCTTAATCCGGTGCGATGGGTGCGCGTAATCGGATTTATTTCCTCAATCCTGGCCAGAAATGAATGTTTCGTAATGGAGGTCAGCGAAATATTATGTTGTCGCTTAGCTTAACAGGCGTAATCGGATTGGGCGAGAATACTGTTATTTGGAGCCATCTGGATCGATGCTGGTGGGTAATTTGTGACAGAAAGCAGTTAGCGTTTTGAAAGATGGCAGTAGTTCCGCGATTTCTAATGAAGAATACGTGCCAGTGGTTCGTGATGTGCGTTGTGAAACAGCCATCAATTACACAGGAAATGAAAGAAAGGGTCGCATTTTTTTTGGTTTGTAGTCAAAATGATGAAATTAATCATCATTAATGATGAAATTTGCCCTGAATAAGAAAATTCAAACGGGAGAATTTCTCAAAAGTATAAGTTGTTATTAAAAGCTCAGGATATGTTAACTTCATAACTTTTTCAGAAATGTTACTTTTTTGCTAACCTTCCAGCCGGCGCGCTTACGCAAATTTTGAGACATATTATGTATCGTATTACATATATATATATAGCGTGTTATTTTACAAAAATGAATGCAACTTTTATTTATGCTATCTGTATTTATTAGCCTCATAGTAAACAAAGATTTTATAAATAAAATTGCAATTAAATATGTAAAATAACGATATAAATATGTAATACGATCCACAATTCAAGTATCTCTTGCAAACGCGAGCCCGCTGGAAGGTTAATGGATATCCGATCAACGCTTTTAGATGCATTCAACCTTTGTAATACACGCTTAATTCCTTCTGTGTTGTATAGAAACCAAGAGGGCTGTTTCTGTTTTTGCACTGTGTTATAAAAAAAATAGTTAATTTTTAACAGTTTTATATGGAACGGGTTTGTTAAGATGTTTTAATGCACAAGGCAATGGACCTTATGCACCGTTTGGGTTCGAGAGTATAGAAAAACAGCTGTGGAGGAATTAACAAAACGATCAGCCTATAAGTGACTCAGAAATAAAAGCAGTTCTGAGTCAGCTGTTTAAGACTGACCAATGGCGGCCGCCGGCAGGTCACATGTCGGAGGATGTGACGTCACATGCATAAGGTCCATTATCACAATTTCTGCACCGTATTATACGGAAAATGCGACATCAAAATGCCGTGTTGTTAAAGGACCGACAATGTTGAAATTCATTAAAAACTAAAGTGAATTTGAAAAGTACAAAACGATATTTTTATATAATATTTCCTTGTTTCATAGATTACAAATAACATTTCACCGTTATTGAAGCATAATAGTTTTTATTCGATAATTCATTTAACACTTTCGCTACCATGACTCACGCCTGACATTCGGACCTTCTATTAAGATGACCCCTTCCTTTCTATCTCTTAACTATAGTAGAGAAGAGAAGGGGTCATATAATTAGATAACAGGTATGAATCGCAGGCGATTCACAGCGGCAAACAACCTGTTAATTCAGTTAAAATCACGATCTATCATCTAACTTAAGAATAGTTTTTAGTCTATCTGAATTATAAGAAACACAGGCAGAATCTTGTTAAGCATTAGAAAATCAAATAGAGGCGTAGTTTTGTTTGAAAAAAATATGAACACGAAAACTTTCCGCTGGATAATATTTTCAAAATTTCTAAAAGCCATATTTAAATTTTGGTCTTCACAATCATGCAAAGTGCATCAAACTAAAGGTGACCAACTTTTCTCCAATGGAAAGGAGGACACAAATAAATTAAAGAAATATTTTATTCATTGCAATAATAATACATAATATTCTATAATGTGTTAAATGCCTAAGAAAATCTCTTTATAACATAATTTATTGTACACTTTTCGAGGGAGGCTAGAACTTACAAAAGGAGAACTGTCCTCCCTAATGGAGGACGGTTGGTTACCTTAATCAAAAGTCCGAGATAGTTCTGTTGGTCAAAAAGTGTATTCGTTACCGATGTTCGAACACTGTATCCTTCCGAATATGAACTTCAAAATAATCTCCAGCATTTTGTGATACTCCTGATATGGTATGATTGTACCCGGCACAAGCTATGAACTAGGTTCTGGAGCATACGCCGGTTAGCACCCTTTATCCTTGAATCCTTAATCTCCAGCAATACACCGACTGCAGCTTTCCTGCCTTTACTGGATTTTCGGATTCTTTCTGGATCTCCATAATGATACAGATACGAGGATCTTTCAGATATTTCTTCAGCTTTCAAGCAATAAAACTGTCCGTGGGATCTAAATTTGATGTGTAGTATATGGGGGAGGGTACGATAAGATATTATGTTTGACAAGAAATTCACAAACAATGGGTGCTCACTGTAAGGCTGTATTGTCACATATTACAATATTATTCACTAATGTCGAATGTTCTTCCTAAGCAGCAGCAGAATTTATCAGTTCCTCCATGACTCTCGTCGACGCCTCTAGGATACGGATTAGCAATGTACGATACAACATGAATTTAAAAATGCGATGAACGTGATCTTTGTGCATGTACTACTCAAAATATTGAGTTCGATTTGTCTAATGACTATAAGAATGCCGAAGCATATTCAGTGTCTTTGTACCCAGGTGAATGAAAAATGTTACCTCGTACAAATTTCATTCTATGTTGTTCCAAATTAAACGCATACTACCACGCACACGCCCAGTCGTAAATACAACTGCAACGATTCGCTATATTAATGCGGAGATGTCACTTGACATATTGCCTGATCAAGTCTGTAAATCATTACAGCTGTAAGAAAAAAATCTCCGCTGAAATTTAAGGTCGATCTACTGAGATAGTCTCGGAGCTTCACGATACAGCTGTCTATACTGTATATATATCAGACATACAAGGTTTAAAATATTCTTTTCCCGCAGGCACGCTGAGGTTCGATGCTCCAGAGAAGGTTCTTATCCTTCACACCGATTCGGAAGTCCAAGGTGCTGGCTTCATCGCTTCCGTCCAGCAAGTCGAATGTCCGGGAGGTCTTCCGCCGGACACGGCAACCGTACCTGGAACTGTTGGAGGAGGAGTCTCTCCACCGGTTTCGGGAGGTGAGTCACTTCAATTTTCAATACAATCATTAATGAAAGAGTTTTTAAAGGACGTACTTTCAATCTTTTCCTTAACGGCGGCACACATGCAAATATGTATTAAACCATTCGTTAGTCACATTTCTGTAAGTTCAATTAAGGTATGAAAATCTAGTGTCGTTCCACGAAGCATGGCTCTGAGTGCAAGTTAAAACTACGTTCTGCATGGGACCTAGCACAGAATAACTTGAATCCATGCTCAGAATCGAAAAGTGCGCATGGTATAATAGTACTTAAACCTTTTAGGACGGTCGCACGCTCAACTCTACGAAGCGGTTGGCACGCCCGTGTGACAGTCGTCATAAACGGGTTAAATAAAATTGTGTTTCTATACCCCTATTGGGGCTGCAGACCCCAAATCATAGGAGGATCTCTAATTGTCACTCCTTCACTTTATTTTTAATCTTTCTCCCCTCACCGAAGGAGTTTTCTCCCATTTTGTCATTACTTTTTGAACATTTCGCTTTGGTATTCGCTGGAATCTCTTCAGGCTTTCAACATTTTACTCAAATTTCTTCTTTATTTTGATAGTTATCAACTATTTATTAAGATAAAGTAATAATTTTTCATAATAGCGAAAAATAAACAGAGTTTAGTTTAATATTTAGATCACTTCAGTTCCAACTATAATTGGAACGGGGTCACTAACTTATAAGTGCTTGCGAAATAGTCTTATCGATACATTTAATTAAATATAATTTTCTCTTAATATTGAACAGTCACTGAAAGCTGCTAATTTAATGGCGTTAAAATGCAAAAACTGAACTTAGATAGGACAGATTTTGTTGTGAGCATTGTAACTCGCCGTATACAGACGCATATCTTGTTGCGTCAGTTCGAATACGTAACTCATCGTGAAAGAGCGCAAATCCTGTTGCGTCTTTATTAAATGTGTTAGTCTCCATTTAAATAAGTAACTCGTCAAGAAAGGGCTATATCTTGATGATTCATATAATTAATATGTCAATGTATGTTATTTGTCGTCTAACATTTATTTTGTGTGCTTACGTCCTTTAATAAACGTTTTTCGTGAAATTTGGAATAATCATTGAATAAAGAACACCAACATGTGAACCACGCCCTGGTTTAGAATGAGGTAGTGCCCCTCAGGTTTTATTTCTTGAAAAACATCTTTTGCAGTACATTTGGGTTCCGAGGTACCAATTCCAATTATATCTCTCCTTCTTAATACCTATTTTATTCGTCATATAGTGAGTAATCGATTAACCTTCGAGCAGTCGCGTGTTTGTGGGAGATACTTGTATTGTGCATCGTATTCTTTCACAAAAATCAATGCAATTTTTATTTATGTAATCTGTATTTGTTAGCTCCAAACCAAACACGAATTATATAAATAAAAATTGCACTTAAATTTATGAAAAATATAATATAAATATATAATACGATGTTCGATATAAATATCTTCTACATAAGCGCGACTACTGGAAGGTTAATGAATAATTAGAACCAAGAACAAATACACTTAAGCAGAAGACTTTTATGCTTGGACACCTAGCAGAACAAACACCAATAGGAGAGACTGTATGTAAAATTTATAGAATTGCGCCTTATAACTATATGTATAAGCATTGCACAGGCGTAGGAAACTAGCTGAAATAGAAGAAAGGGCGATAGAAAAGGGTTATCAGAAGTAACAACGAACTCGCCAGGCGAGCAGATGAGAAGTGCAATTGAAAGTGAGAAATAGGAATACATATAAGAACTGCTTCTGGAACGAGACTCAGAAAATTACGTATATAACATTTTCGTGCTCTATATAATTGATTTCTGTTATTTAAATTTTTGTGAGTGCTTTCCTGAATTTTAAAAAGAACTTGTGCGCTCGAAGAAGGATAATGTGTCAAAAATTTTACTCACGATAGGAATCAAATAAGAAACACAAACTTTTGTTATTTCATATAAATAAAGGCGTAATAAACTGTATATTTCTGTATTTATTTTTTGGATTTCCAAAAAGAAAGAATTCAGTACACATAAAAATCTACTGCAAATCGATGGTCGTCCAACCAAAATTCGGGCAGCGGACGTTTTCTGAGCTAGATCGGGCATTGCGAAGCTGTACTAACACCAGTCATCAACATCAAGTAACGGAAAACTCCCTTCTAAAACATTTTTTAGTTTTTAAATTTCTTTTTGTTTGTTTTCATTTTTTGTATCAGTATGTGAGAGTGAGTGAAATGCTGAATGAAAGTATCAAAAGAAGATGGATCAATGAGGCATATAATTGGATGTAGTTGAGAAAATCTTCTCTTACAGCTAATAAAGTTCACTTTTCAGGAAAATTAATTATTCAGGTTCAAATTAAGTTTTAAGTCAGGTTTGACGGTAGCATTTAATTAAGGTTCAGACATTTTGAACTTCGAGTTCGTGTGCTCCGTAAAACAAAATGATCGCTGGTGTGGTGTGTGACGTTTTCTTTCAAAGGATCATGTTCGTTAGCCAAACACGAGCTGTAAATTTATAATTTTTTGGGGAAAAGAAATTAACTTGTGGTCTCTTTCACAGGAGGCGGTTGCAACAGGCACTTCAGTGATATCCGTGCCAGTTTCAACAGTCCAAACTATCCCTCTCCCTACCCTCTTGGCGTAGCATGCAGGTACGCCATCCATGTGCAGCCCGGCTTCTGCAATGTCGAGTTCAACTTCATCGATTTCTCTCTGGAGCCCGCCACTCCAGGACTGCCCTGTACCAGGGACTACGTGGACATCGCAGGCGTCCGGTACTGCGGGACGCAGCTCAGAGGAGTCACCAGTAAGTGCACGCAGCTGGCCTGAAAAGTTGAGCAGTGATACTTAGGGATTTCGTCTGCTGGTCGACTACGAAATACTATAATAACAGCTGTAAAAGGCTGTGGCGGTTTTTATTTTATTGGCGGAGGATATTTTTCTGCCTTCATATACTGTATGGTCAGAATCAAAGCATCTCTATTCGGAGTAGACGCAGAGGAAAAAAAAATAACTAAAAGTCATGAGAACGATAGATCTCTGTGATATCCGTTTCAGAACATGCGGACAATGAATTGGACAGTAAAACTTCCAAAAATGAATGACCATATTTGATTGGAGAACAGCCCTTAATGTACTTAAATCGTTGTTCTTAAATATCCCAATCATAGTCGGTATGCAAAGTAATAACGAATTGTAAAATACAGGAGAGAAATAGCTATTAGGAATTGTCGTAAACACCCAAATGATAATTTATGAATACATATAAAGTAAAGAATATGTAGGTTGAAAGAAAAATCATAATTTTTTCGTGTTTTTTTCTTTCCACTTTGTTTGCGTCTTTTTCTTCTCCGTGTTCTGAAATGTATACTACCTAGATGTGATTTACTTATGATCTCTGCTATTATTTTCTCTACAGCATCCTGAGGAGAGTCTTTCATTCTAACTACCTTATATTTTCGAATTTAATATAATTCTTAAACTTCTGTATGAAATTAATATAAAACAAAATAATAATAGACTGAAAAAGTGTCAAAAGAAACTTAAAACTCTTTGAAAAAAGTTTGCTTGTTTTTTTTTGAATACATAAGAACTAAGGTTTGGACTATTTTGCTCCAGAAAAAAAGCTTTTTCAAATAAATGTGTTTAAAAATTGAAAAGACAAAGGTTAAAACTTCTTTTACTGGCCATTAAAAGTTAAAATACCATGACTAGGTATTGCTTGAAAATGTAATGTCAAAACCCAAGGACCTAGGGTAAGAAAAGCAGAATAAATTCGGATAGATTTGAAAAATTGAAACAGGTCCATGCAGGTCCAAATGCTGATATTTTCCAAGGAATGCCGGAAATGTAAAAGAAATTGTTTGGAAATAAATGTTAAGATATATTAAAGTATTCAGATTCTACCAAGATGCAAAAAATGTGCATGATGTATCCACAGTATGGACATATTGGAAATTGTTTTTTCAATAATAAAATCGTTTCCAAGAGAGCTGCGAATCTTTTGTGAAGTTTATTCATGACTGTTTTCTCAAATGGAAAGAGTAATAATTTCCTTACAGCTTTTATAAAACATTAATGCCCTTTCAATATCGTGTTTTTCCAAAATAAATTTTATTCCAATTTAAGTCGAAAGTCAGGATGAGAGTTTGTTGCATCAGACAGTATGCTTTCAGAACCCTCTTTTCTTGATGAAGCTAATAGGCTCTAAATATATCTGATGTCATCTCCTTTTATCATTTCAGAGTAATATTAACCAATGCTTTAAATTTTGGAAAATTCCGGGTACTGGACCTTTAAACAATTGCATTCAATAATCCATTCTTAACATTTTTTAAATGCTTTTTGTATTTAAAATCTATTCTCTAAGACATTTGGAGTTTCAGTTTCATGTTATAGAAGTTAATATAAAAGCAGTATTTCTGAAGAGCTTTATAGATTTGAATATGTTGATAAATGTCTGGGGGGAGACCTTGAGAGACACGCCTGGTATAAAGTTATTTTAAGATGTAAGTGTATTATTTCTTTCAAAATTATCTCGAATACCACCATCTTGAAAAGTTTATTTTGAATTCTGTTGTTCATTTCTGAGCCTAAAAAAGTTTTTATTTCAGAACTGGAGCCACCTTTTGGAGCTGCCAAAGAGGTCGTCGTTACATTCGTGAGTGATAGTTTTGTACCAGACAGAGGGTTCCTGCTTTCGTACCGGCAAGTGCCCTGCGGAAGTTCACGATCGCCACCTCCACAACCAGGAGGTTTGTGCTGCAGTTAATTTGTATATATTTCAAAATAGAAGTCTCAAAAGGAATGGGACTTTTGCTTTTTGATAAAAGAAATTTTAACACGCATTCTTTGTTGTCTTCATTATGATATAAACTTGATATATTATTTTAAAGCTAAATGCAATAGTTGAATCCTTATTTCTCATCTTTTCATATCTGATATTTTTAATTCTTTTTCGAGATAAATGGACCTGGTATTCAGAATTGGTGTTGTAAATCAGAAACAAATTTCTTCTCACTATTGAGAATGATAAATCTGTCAAGTACTTACTTACTTTCGATTCTAGATATAACTTAAGATGGATAGAATCTCGTAAATAATAATTAGAATCTTTCAAAGACAAATTGAGCACCTTTAGCTATGTTCTGTACAACTAAGGATGTTACTGGCGCACAGACAGTGCCACTAAAACTGTCAATAAGCTATTCCCTTAACCTGTTAATGGGGTATGATGAGGTATACTTGATTGTGAAGCGAGTTGAACAAAAATAAATTGCCCAGTTAACAGGTTAATCATCGACTGATGATTTTACGAGCTTCATTTATGGCTTCTTTATATTGATCAGGACTGTTTTAGTTTCCTAGTTTTCTTTTGAAGATAAGCTTAACAGTTCGCCTTCCACTTCAAAGATGCTTTTCTATACTTGGGTTGTCAGAATTTTTGGTTAAGACGAAAAAAATAGTGGTTTAGCTATGATTATTGGAAATTATTAAAGGGGTATTGAATGAATTAGGGTCAGGTAGGGAAATTGGGAACAAGTTGTAATTGATAACTGTGACTACAGAGCACACCTCTGAGGCCCTAGCGATCTGAAAAGCAAGTGCTTTGGTTAAGGCACCCAAAGGAAGAAAATAAACCCTTTCCTACTTTTTTCAATATTATTTGGTAACTATTGTTACCTTTTACTGCAACCGTGTTCAGAAAAGTGAAATCAAAATTTCTTAAGTTTAATATTTCGTTATCTTTGCCGATTATATACAAGTTAAGTTGCTGAGTTGTATATTTCTCAGATCTGTAGGATATAACGATTTAGAGGAAACTCTAGTTTTCGTTTATGGATTTAATCTTGAGGAACAGGTTAGTGCTTTTAATTACCCCTGAACATTTTCACTGCGGGGTAATTGGGAACAGACTTCTAATGTTATTTAAACCTGTATTTTTATGTATGTGGAATAATTAATTATTTGATGGTAGCAATTTTAAATCTAGAAATGCGGTTGCTTTCTGTTCCGTTAGTAAAGTTCACATTTTTTTATCAAATTAACAACTGACATTTTAAAAGATTTTTCCATGTGATCTACATACATATTGCTTTTTACGTGTGAAAGTTATTTGCTTGAAATTCGCTTGAAAAAGCTTGAAATTCGTCGACAAAGAAAAGACTTATTCCTCTAGCCTTTGTTCCTGTCCTGCTTCTCCTGCTCATGTCATTGACTGCATTGGCGCCTCTGTGAGGCTGCTGTGGAGTGAGGGGGAAAATGGACTTGTGCTACTGTTAGAGCGACATGGTATCATGGACCTGGTCGAATATTTGGACCAGGGGGACATGAAACAACAACACTTGTGGAAGTTGTTTGCTAATAATGATATGAAGCCATTTGACTTCACATCATTATTACTTCACTTTGAAGTATGGAAGTAAACAAGAAACTGATGAGGAGAAAGAAGGAAAGGTGATACTGATGGAGGGTTTTGGCCAATTATTACTGTAGTTAATCATTGGGTACCTTATCACCTTGTAGACACTTATCCCTAATTAGGTAGATAGATTTATTGTCAACGAGAGAATCTTTAGGTTTACTTAATGAAGAGGAGGTACTCCACGGGCAGAGTTGCAAGTAAAGCAGTTGTTATCATCCAGTGAACTCGGAAAAAGGGGAAACATTTTCGTGCTTCTTCTTCAAGTGTCCTTTCTTAACCCCTTACGGAAAAATGACGAGTTTAGCTCGTCATTTATTTTTCTTGCCATTCGTACAATGACGAGTTACACTTATTTACGTAGTTAATTTTAACTGATTATATTGTTTTTAGGTTAATCCTGGACTTATTAAAATGTTTTAGTGTCCTACATTTTATTGGGCATTCGCCCTTGGGGAGTCCCGGTCGGTGGCCTTGTCTTTGCTCTTCTTATTTTTGGGAGTTTGATATTTCTGTTCTTGTATTTTTGTTTGACTGGCGTGTGGTTAGATGGATTTTGTTCTCTAGACTGGTGAGAGACTACGGGGTCTGTTTTTGATGCTGTTTTGTGGGTTTTTTAATGATATTTTACAAAAATTTTTATTGCCTCCTTCTTTTTACTGGTGTCTTGTATTGAGCTTGTGCTTTTGTTTTGCTCATTTGGATGCATATTGGGGGCTCCTCTTTTTGAGTGTTTTGAATATTTTTAATTTTGGTTCCAGATCTAGTGATAAAAATGAAACAGAATTCAATTAATTTATGGTTCTCTCCAAGTGTAATATCGAATCAGTAGCATACTTTTAAATTCCTTTTTTTTCTCTTATAGGTATGTTTTAGGTTACTTTATTTATTTTGTTGTTGTCTCTTTTTTTGCAATGTTTGTAACGTTCAGTACTGTGTTTGTGATGATTTTGTGTGTTATGCCATATTGATATTTTTGTATTGCTTTTATATTTCCCCACCGGTCTGCTAAAGGCCTTGCACCCTTTGGGGTAGGCCGGACCGGTGTGGGTTTTAAATAAAAAAAATGACGAGTTACACTCTTCATTGACTAAAGTTATTTTTGAATATGATAATGGTTAAGTTTCTAGTGTATTGTATATAGCACTACTGTATCCCCTTTTATTACACATATTATTTGCAGTTAGAGTTATTAGGTATAAGTCACAGTCAAATATGACTGAGAGAATATCCTAAATGTTGTCTACCCGTAAGCTAAAGGTTAAAAATTAATAAATATCTCCTCAAATTCGTTTAACAAATTTCTGTCAATTAAAATATTATATTCCTCAAATTTCAAATGTTTCAGTTGTTCCTACAATTTAATTTTTTAATCTTAAAATCTATAGGTCCCACCTCCGAGGTCACTCCGACGGGGTCTGTGTGCGGCGGCCATCTGACGGGTCCTTTCTTCGAGATCAAGTGGCCTGACCTGGGTGCCACTGGCGATTACGGCCAGACAGTGCAGTGCGTCTACACCGTCCACAGGCTGGGATCGGACACTTGCAGCCTTCGCGTGACTTTTGTCACTTTCGACCTTGGAGATGGCAGGGACTGTCCTAGACAGTTTGCACAGATAGGAACACACACTCTCTGTGGACGTTTGCCGTCGTATACAACAAGTACGTTCATTCATGAATGCTAGCAATATGTAAACCATATCTGATGTTTGCACATTTGTATTAAATATTATCCCCAATAGATTGCTATTAGCGGTAATTTTAAATCAAGATTTCTTCAATGAACATGAATTAAATCTAGATAATTGTCTGAATATTGTATTTTTAAAAGATAACTTTTCCTATAAATTTTTCCATCATTTATTAAATGAATTTCAAAAGTATTTAGTATATAATTTTTTAACCCCATGTTGTAATTTATGTAAAATACATATAAGCGAAACGTAGCAACGGAGGTTTTAAGGAAGGGCCTATTGAACCAGCACTCTGCAATCAGAGTATTCTAGAACAGCTAGCTAATCCAGCAACGAATCTGAGTTAGGTTCTTAATCAGAGAATTTTTATGTGAATAAAAACCTTTCACCTGAATGGAATAAAATTCTCTCATTGATATGATCCATATTCAATGTAGTTCATTCATTCTCACATGATACACGTTAAATGAGCTGCATTAATTTAATTTTAGAATCCACTGAGTTTCTTACTGCAGGTAAAAGAATGTGACGTCACATCATAGCGTCATACCTCGAGCAGTTGGAAGTTAGTTTAGTTATATTAACGTCCCGTTTTGAAGCAACACGAGGGCTATTTTGGGACGGACCTCGTAATTTTGAACCTCGGTCAGATGACGAAGACGACACCTGAGCTGGCACCCCCTCTCCAAACTTCCACGCCACACCAACGGGAGGACGTTTGACCACTACGTATGATTTAGCGTGCAACAGGCCCCATACACGGCGGATCTTCAGTGGAATCGGGTCTCGAACCTGGAGCCCTCCGGCCCCAAAGCCGAGATCTTACCACTAGGCCACCGCGGCCTCAGTTGGAAGTTAGATCGCATGCTCTGTGACTTTTGTCATGTAATTGTGACGTTTATCATGCAACTGTAACGTTTGTCATGTAACTGCGACGTTTGTCATGTAACTGTGACGTCAAGTGACTGAACTACTTCTCTGACTGAGCTCTCTGCATTTACTTTCCACTTGATGTCTAAGCTTTATCTAATTTACTGCTGATGGCCTCTGAGGATGGATAACCTAAACTTTCCTTAAGCTATCCATCATATAATTATTTATTTTGAAAGAATTCATAAAAAGAATCTCATTGCAACAAAAAGAAACGAATTAAAATCGATTAATTTACCAGCTTTAAAAATGAACTTTCTGTATTGCTTAAACCAATAAACATAAACAATAAGAACTAAGATTTGAAAGATGAAGTAGTAGCATTACTATTCTTGTTAGCTTCAGATCTAGTAGACTTAATTATGGAATTTCATAAATAGGGTTCGTGATTCAAATGCCCTGTTTTTCATTTTTAGGAGACTACGACTTCTTCGACTACACGATGGCCATTCGAATCACTTCCTCTCAGCTACCTCGTCCAAGAATGTTGCTTCAGGTGCAGCAGCTCCCATGCGGTGCCAGCAGCCCGGCTTCTCGCCTGCCGCCACCCACCTGCGACGAAACTTTCCAGGGCCCAGGCTTCGAGCTGAGGAGCCCTTACTATCCCCATGGCCTCACAGCCAGCGCCAACTGCAGGTACATCGTGAGGAAGGCCTCCCCTTTCATCTGCAACCTGGAGCTCACCTTCGAGCGATTCGAACTGCCTGACAGCAGACACTGCTATGCCAGCCACTTGAGGATCGACGCAGACAGACTGTGCGGCAGTATTACGCCCTATACCGTCCGTAAGTAGGAAGGCAACTAAAATTGCAACCCAGATAGCAATTTTAGTTTGCAGCAAGCTTCCAACAAATTTGACATGACAAGAGTGCAAGCTTGCAACAAGTTAACGCAAGCTTCGAAGTCAAGATGGGACGAACTTGTCGCAAGCTTGCCGCTTCAAACTCATTGCAAATTATAGCAAAAACAGAGTACGAACACAACCCGGAATAGAACTCGCGACCTACCTGTTCGGAAGCTGACGCGCTAACTATTCGGCCAGTTAAACTCTGAGAGGAGAAGAAATATTTCTCTAATACATCGTTCGATACGATTTGTAAACGATTTATTTTAAACTGTTCTCCTGATTTCATTAATTTTTTGAATTGAGAATATGATTTGAAGTCAAAGAGAGAGCGATTTTCTCTAATAACTACGTTTTCCTAGTAGAATAAATTATGAAATTAGAGTTCAAAAGTAATTACTTTAAAATGGGACAAAATGTATAAGTTATTATTTTTCAACAAACATTGACTGTTTTTTCGGTTTAATTTTGTTTATAAACGTTAAAATTTCAACATTCAGAAAAAGGCGATTTTCTTTAAAGTGCGAGTGCTATATTTAGTAAAAAGATGGAAAATGTTTCAAAATTTTTTTTATAAAAAAGTTAGTTTTTTTACAAATTATCATTAATTTATTGAATTAATAAAAAGAACGGTCTAGGAGATGCTATTAAAAATCGGATGATTTTTTAAAAACAGAGACAAAGATAATTATCTCTTTGTGCTATCTTTGCATCAAGCTTGTTTTGCAAACTTACAGTAAGCTTGCAATCAAAAGGAAGTGGCACTATTTGTCATGGCGAACTTGCCACAAGTTCGCTTCAAGTTTGACGCGTCAAATTTGCTATGACAAGGTAATATCAAGTCAAAATCAAACTTGCTGCAAACTTACGTGATATCTGGGAAGTAAATCCTCACCAATCCAACAAGTTTCTCATTTCCATTTGAGCATAATTCGACTTTGGAAATAGTTTCGACTTTTTTATTACAGCAAAATTAAAAGTTATTTTCCACATTTAAAATGAAGTTGAATAAAAACAAATAGGGGAGAGACGCCTAATTTGGTCCAGCTCTTAGATTGAATCTGAATCATAACTTCAACTCTATTAAATATTTGGGCCTTAAAATAGGCAAATTATGTTATAAAGATGCAAATGGGGGTGTATGATATCATTTATAGGAGAGACCTCTACGTGGTTACAGTTGGAGAAAAAGGTGTTTAAATTACGGTATCAAAGATAAATTATTTTAGTAAAAGACAAAAAGACCTTATGCTGTTCTAAATTAAGTAGGAAAATATTTTATTATATCCTTAGATAGTAATTTCTTTAGCTACAATTTACTGTAATCATTTTATGAAAACAGTTTAAAACTTAAATTAGGGGAATTTTTTGTTGTTGTTGTCCAAAGGCTGCCTAGATAGGATCACAAACGATTGACTAAATTGGACCGTTTAAATCAATGGGGTTATTATTTTAAATCACAGGAAATAGCCCAGAAAGCAGTTTATCACCGCTAATATACCTCATATATTGGAATTAGAACAACTCAAAGAAAAAATAATAAAAGGACACTAAAGCCATCAAATAGAGTATCAAGAAGTACAAAAATCTAGGAGACGTATAATTTATATCATTTGTGAGGAAAAAACGGAGAATATTAAGTTATACAGAGTATAAAATGTCATACTTGGTTTCATGCAATGTGTGTTGTTGTAAATTTGAGATTCAAAAAATATTTTTGCTTAAATTTTTAAAATCTGCTCTGTTCCTAATTTAGAGTGTATTTCATAAAGAGCTAATTACACTGTTCTGAAGATAAATAAACTAAAAAAATTTTGCTACACTAGATTTTCATTGAAATTACTTCTCCATCACTGTGTATTAATCATGCACGTAAACAACACAAATTTTTTAGCAGATGGTGTCACATCTTCCCTTTTCTGTAAATAAATTTCAAAATATATGAAAGATGCTTTTTAAATTTCACCCATTTTCAAGAAGCAATAAATTTTCAATTACTGAATTTCGCGTTTTTTTCTGTAACTTACTTGCTGCTATAAGCAGATATATGAGGCTTTGAGAAGCATACTTGTTCAACCCACAATTTTTTATTTACAGAACCAGGCATGACATTTCATAAAAATTGAAAGTGGCTCATTTGACTGAAGCTGTTATGCAGATAGGGGAGCTTTAGTTTGCAACTATCTCTTAAAATGAAACCGCACAGAGTAGTTCATATACATTATTATATATTGGCGTCAGGCGGCTTCGACATGGTACAGACGAGTAACAGCGAAATTTTTATACTTATTCCTTGAAGTTGCAGTTTTCAAATTTATCTAGATTTGTCTGACGCGATACGAATTCTAGAGATCTACTTCAATACTTGTATTCACCGAAACACTAGGAACTAACTTGCACCACGATCTCAGGGCGGTCTTAACAAATTTGAGCGCCCTGAGCTAGAATAATTTGGCGCCCCATCAGAACCACAACTAGGAATTTCAGCGTCTATGGCCCAATGAAAATGTCTAATTAATAATATAATTGAATACAAATGTCACTTGTTCTGCGATTAATTACTGTCTTACAATTTTGCAGATTGGTGCGTTTTCAAACTAGGATTTTGATAATTACTTTTTTAATTGATACGAAAAATATGCATTTTAATTCATAGCATAAGAAATGCATGTTTATGTAGAATTACAAAATTTATGGTTGTCTGGTTACTGTACTTAGTCATATTTGTATTTTTAACATATACTTACATAACTTATAATTAAAAAAAATTGGTTCAGAATTAAAATAAATCTCTGTAGTAAGTGTAGGGGCCTTTGGATCAATGGCGCTCTGGGCTATTGCTCATTGGATAAAACAGCCCTGCCGACCTAATAATTAATCCCCTTCTTGACAGCGAAATTTTTTAATGTGACGCATTTTTGCATTTCCTCCCTTTTCACGAGAGTTCCTTTCTTCCTCTAGGGCTCTATGACTTCCATACATCCGAAAAGCTGATCCACTTCAGTGCTGACCACGTCCTTCCTGGGGCAGGATTCCTCATCAAAGGACGCCAGGTGCCGTGCGGAGGAGTGCCACCGTCAGCTCTCATGCCCATGACGCCAGTCATAGAACCGGGCAGAAGCCGTAAGTTTTATTTACACTCAGGGACAGTGATAAGATTTTCTGAACTTTTACTCGGGCACTCTAGATATTAGAGGAGGGTTAAAACAGGGGCAAAGAGTCAGAAAAAGAAGTCTTCTAGCTAAATCGTGTGTGGTAACTTTACGATGACAGTATCCAAGCATACATACATATCACGGGTATTAATAATGTTGAAAGGAATTTGATGCTAAACGGCTGTTAGCATTAGATTTTCTGAACTTCTACTCGGGTCACTCTGGATATTGGAGGAATGTTCAAACGGGGCAAAGAGTCAGAAACTAGAGTTTCCTAGCTAAATCTGGAATGGTAACATTACGATGACAGTATCCAAGCACACATATCAAGGGTATTAATAATTTTGAAAGGAATTTGATGCTAAAAGGCTGTTAGCATTAGATTTTCTGAACTTCTACTCGGGTCAATCTAGATATTGACGGAATGTTCAAACGGGGCAAAGAGTCAAAAATAGAAGTCTTCTAGCGAAATCGGGTATGGTAACTTTACGTTGACAGTATCCAAGCATACATACATATCACGGGTATTAATAATGTTGAAAGTAATTTGTTGCTAAAAGGCTGTTAGTATTAGATTTTCTGAGCTTCTACTCGGGTCAATCTAGATATTGGCGGAATGTTCAAACGGGGCAAAGAGTCAGAAACTGGAGTCTCCTAGCTAAATCGGGTATGGTAACTTTACGATGACAGTATTCAAACCTATACATCACAGGTATTAAAAATGTTGAAAACAATGTGATGCTAAACGGCCGTTAGCATTACAATAGGATGTCCATGCTGCATATATAGTAACAGTAACGATAAGAAAAATTATTCAAAAGTTAACTTTTCAAAATTGCATTTAATTTATTATTTTTTTAAAAAGAAATTCAGAGCAATTTTTCATTTAACTAATAAGCCATTCAAAGCAAAGACAAATATGGGACTTTTTTAAGTTGGTACGAAATTGCTGAAAACTGATTGCCCGTGATTATCTGGTAACTTAATATATGATTTGGCTTAGAAAAATAATAATTTTTGGGAGCAGCAAATATCCTAACAAGGAGTGATCAATTTATTAATTATACCTTGTATTTCCTTTTTAACCATTACATGTGTGTATCGAAATATTTTTTTCGTCACAAGAAAATAAATATCGTTGAGGTAGGAAGGGAGAATTCAGTTTCATTCTTTTTCCAAATCAAGATATCATATTTTACGTGAAGAAATGTTGAAGAGAAATGAAGAATGTGAAAGAGAATTCACTAGAGGTTAACTTTTAAACATCAAGTCAAGTTAATCTTTGATTTTTTAAAAATAATTATCTACCTAAAAAAGGTACCTAGTTCAACAGCTGGACAGTCAGGGGCAAATAGATTAAAAATTAATACTGTCCCGGCTAATCTTTACTATCTGGTAATTGTATCGATAGTTACAAAACTGTGATGCTATGATGGCGCCTATGGTAGACCTCTTCCTCCATTAGCTCTAATGTTGCATGGGATTATAGAATGTACAAACCCTTTTTCATTGTAATTAATGTTGTTAAATTTTATGTGTGTGCTTAGAATCGATACAGCAAGCGGGCACAAATGTAACATACAAGGATAGAAATGGTGTAAACCTTTTAGAAAATCAATTGTGAAGACATTTTGTCCTACAGCAGACCATAATTGCTGTTTTGTCCTCTAGCTGCACAACCGCTGCCCTCGAACATCCGCTGCGACCAGAGTTTCGGCCTCGAAGAATTCACCATCTACAGTCCCAACCACCCGCTGCCTTATCCGACGGAAGTGCATTGCCGCTACGTCGTCATTCGGTCGAGCTCGGACATCTGCGGACTCGAAGTGACCTTCGTCTCCTTCGACATCGAGGACTACTACCAGTGCCAGAAAGACTATCTGGACATCGACGGAGAACGGCTGTGCGGAGCGCTACCTTCGAATTCAGTCCGTAAGTAACCCGTTTAGGGTCCGATTAGGCTATCCTGACAATTTCCATTTGATTGAGGGAGGATTGAATTTCACAAAATATCCTTTTAACTCTTTAAGCCCGAGGCGACTTTTATCTCCTACCTCCTTTAACACTGTGCCATTTTGGGAGGATTTGACATGAATTGGACTCTCCCAATCTGGGTGGTCATTTACTCCGCCATCCCATTCCCTGCTATAATCTTCCCTTAAGGCGCAGGGAAATGGACTGTGATGGGCAAGGATAATTGGACCCCCTACCGCGCTTATCTCCGAAACGATCTCAGAACCTCACCTCCACTCAAAAGAAGTCAACCGCCTGAGACCGACTTTCGTCGATGTTAAGGCGGAATTTCTAGACCTCCCCAGACTGCCTCCCTTGATGTGACAGGGTGCAGATTTTCTATACTAGCAGATTCTTTCTTGGCGGAGGTTAAAGACCTTTTCGCCGATGACGGAACGTACCTCCTTGGGAAGAATTCACCCACAATATACTCACAACGGGGTCTGTTTTTGCATAATTCTCAGCGCCCGGGATGCTATCCACGGCGGGTTATGGTCATTCAGATGCACTACATGTCCTCTTGACGGACCAGAAATTTCATTTAGGATTAGCTTGTCATATACAGTTCACTGAATTTCAATAACATGCTTAGTCGATATTTTATAGTGAATTTTGTATTTAGCATACATTCTATTCCTCAAGACTGGTACTTAACATTTCATATATAGAAATCTTAATACATCTGGATAGAAATCTTAATACATCTGGGATATTGACATTTTACTAACATTTTGTGTGTATGTAGTTTCTTACTTTTATTTTAGGCATGCAGTATGCCTGGTTGTGTTATGTGGAATAACGATGATTGGAATTAGTTCTTCTCTGTGCATTGTTGCGTATGTTGCAAACAAATCGAAAAGTCCAGCGTATTGCATAAACTGACTGGAAATTCGAAATATGGTGAAATGATGGCACTCTTTGCAAAAGACTTGATTTTTCGATTTGACTTCGATATAATTTATCGACATTGCAAACTGTCCTCGCCGTAGGCTTTGAAAAGATCAGGCCATATGGCTCAGAGGACATATGGCTTCCTTTGCATACTGACAGATAGCTAGATGGCGGGTTGAAATTCCAAAGAACCAAACCAGAACTGGCTCTGAAAAATGAAATAATCTTCTAGTATGAAGTCGGATATTTATCTTTGCAAATTTCCGTCGAGAATAGGGTTTCTGTTCTTTTTAAAAAATCCTTTTTGCATTCCCCATTTATGCCGAACCAGAAGGATAAGAAATCAGTTGCAGTGTAGGTTCATGCAATGGTGTTAGTGTTAATGCTGAGAAAACATAGAAAACAGCTAAAAGTACCAGTGGAATTCATGGGTGTTGAACAGAAACGTAAACACTACTTCGCGTTTTGGAAAAGCATTTACCACTTAGTTATTGAAAAAAGAGATTTTTTTAAAAAAAAGGCATTAGCAAGAAATACAATGCAGTTTATTGTTTGATTGTTGACTTAAACCTTTTCATCTTTTTCAGGCAACTACATCTTCCACCCTGCTGACCGCACGAAGGTGATGATCTTCAAATCCGACTACTCTGTCACGAAGCCAGGTTTCGCTTTAAGGATCCGCCAGAGTCGTATTTGCCCGGCCTCCGTGCCTTCTCTGCTGCCCGCGTCTCCTGGAGCAGGTAAGATGGCAAAAACTTACAGATTAAAAATTTTGAAAATCTTTCTCAACTCGTTGATGAATGGCGGTTTTTGTTGAGTGATTCGTGTCTGTCAATGACTAAAGTGTAATTTTCATTTTCATGCGTGATGCAACATAAGTTCTGGGAAATATGCGTAGAAGTATTATTTTGCAGCTTTACCAACTTTTCTAAATCCCTTTATTTGCAAATTTAAAAATTCTTAATTGAAGCTTAGTTGCACTATTATGTACTTTTTTGCGCTGTATTCAGAAATGCAAAAGAAAAATCTCTTTAACAACTGAAAATGTAGAATATATGAAAAACGCCCATATAATTTTATCTTTTAGTCTTTATATATCTTTCTTTAAATATAAAATTTTAAAAAAATTAACAGTACTATTATAAAATAAATGAACTTTAGTAGAGGTATTTAATTACTTAAATTAGTTAAACCAATATCACTTATAAAAAGTAACAATTTTGTATTCAGCTTGTCTATCAATAGGTCTGTCAAGTTGGAGTGCGCATTATTAAAATTTTGCTCTCCAAAATTGTTAAAATTGATGCATTCAGGCAAAATATCGGATAGTTAGAAAAGAGTTTCTACAACAACATGCTACGTAAATTTATTCGATAGGATTTTAGATTAACTAAATTAAAATCATTTAAAATTTATGTATTAATCCTTCGCTCTGTTGTTGCCAACTAGACTATGTTGACTATGCGAGGAAAGCTACTAACGACCGCATCGCCACTGAATAAGGCAGTAAACGAATTCTTGCTTCTACACGTCTTAGAACTGCAGAAATAAATCAATGAAATTAAACAACTTTCGTCTTAAATAGAGAAATTTATTTTCAGAATATCGATTCCTAGTGTTTAAATATGAATCTTGTTTAAATATATGGCTTACTTTTATTCACATTAGGATCACATTTAGGACAATTGAGCTAAGCGTAATGATATACTGTGTATATTTTACCCACTTGTGAACTTGCATTGTCTCTAAAGCGGGGTTTACACGCGAACAGTAAAACCGACAGTAAGATGTCGCTGTCAAGTTCGGACAGCGACTTGCCGTCGCCCGGTTAAAACTTTTATGATTCTGCGCATGCGTCATCTCTTACTGTCGGTTTTTACTGTTCGCGTGTAAACCCCGCTTAACTGTAGCAAATAATGCCACTTACAATTTTATCCACACAGTTTCTCCAGCAACGGGCCCTGGCGGCCTGTCTCCATCCACTCCGAGGGAGGGTGACAGCAACGTGTGTGGACCTTCCTTCTTCTCCTCCCCTCGTGGCGTGATCCGCAGTCCCAGGTTTCCAGGCGGGTACCCTACCGCCCACTGCATCTACACCTTCCTGCAGCTGAGAGGGTTCTGCACCCTCAAGTTCACTTTCAGGGATTTCGACCTCCTGCCAGGATCCGACTGCATCGTCGACTATCTGGAATTGGACGGAAGACGATACTGTGACGGGCAGCTCTTCCAGAAATCTCGTGAGTAAAGATTCTTTCATGGCCTTACTATAACAAGTGGATAAGGAAGGCAGTCGAGTGAACCTCTCATCCCCTTACAGTTAAGAGTCAATGAAGGGTCAGTTGCGGCTCTATCAAAATTCAACCAGAGATCTGCACACTTTTAAAAGAGCAAAGAGCCTCAAAAACCTTTACTGACCACAGCCATAATCTTTCGTATGCCAAAAGAGCTTCTCGAAGCGAGGGATGAATAAGGTTATCATAATTATTTTAGTTAAAATCCGGACACAACCGAGGGGGTGTATGTCAAAGTTTAGCATAAAATTCTAAATGCTGTATACAACCCTCTTTCCTACCACAGCGTTTTAGAACGTGAAACAATTAAAAGGTCAGAATGCAAAGAATATACTATTTTTATCAATTTTTGGTAAATCAAAATTATCGCAATGAAAAACAGAATTAAAAGAAAACCACCAAAACTTTTAATTTTCAGCTTGGACTGGGTCTTGATAAGGAGGCTCATCCACTTTCTCAACAACAATGGATGGGAACCATGAATTTTCGTTCATTGGAGGAATAACGTCAGCTTTTTCGAATACGTCAGATATTCCAAATTTATCTCTCGCCGCATTCAATGGCTTAAATCCGAACATTTTGAAGATCCGAACTCTAGTCCAGACCGTAAGCTTAAAATCCGGACTGTCTGGACGAAATCCGGACGTATACTAACCCTAGGAATAGAAGCAATTACTCACTCTCCGAAACGGCTTTCCTTACTCGTTGGCGAATTAAAAAGAAATTTAGGTGAGAGAATATGAGAAAGAGATATACGAGTAAGGCATCTTAATATCAGATGAATTTCTATTTGTAATGGAATCTATGCTAATAATGTGGAAAACATCTAGGCAATGCTTAGCGTGGCATTTGACCAGCAAATCAGTTGTACTTCCATTGGAAATGGATGGCCCTTTTTTTGAGGATATTTTTAAGTTACTCGATTTTCTGAACTTCTACCCATAACGCCTTAGATACTTGGTAGTGTGTGTGTGTGTGGAGGGGGAGAGATCTATGCAGTCAATACAGGACGAGATATGAAAACCTGGGCTTCTGAATACTTTACAATGGATATTTATGATTATAAGAGTCTACACATAACGGAATAATATTAACCCTTTTCGGCTTTGTGACGCCATATGGGATCACCGGAATTATCCGCTTTTAATAATCAACAGATGTCGTCACTTGCACGCATATGTACCTAGAGGGAAACATAATCTGGATACAAATGAATAATTAATCTGGATGAAATTAATTCATTAATTAGTCTGGGTGAAATGAAAGATTTTAAAACGTGAAGTATTTCTAAATTATTTTTAATATTTATATTTTTTTATTACCAAATAATGATTTGGGCTTCTGAGGTTTGAAAGAAATCCCCACGCTGAGCTATTGCCATTATCTATAAAAATAGGGTGACCGTAGTCTGTGCTTATGAACAGTTAGGAAGGAATTTTTTCTGGTGTAAATGTTTAAAAATTAAATCTATTTAATCTTTTTATCAATTCTTTAATATGAACTATTTACTTATAAATAAAAAAAGCTACTGTCCGCGAAATTTTATTCAGATCCGAGACAAAGAATGAAAATCTCTTGTTACTCCAGAAATCTAGTCACTTTACAGTGCCGTAAATGGGCTATCATATAAACCACACGTCTTCATTTTATATTATATATTCTCATCCGTATTTAAAACTATCAGATTGCTCTAGTACATGACTTTTTGTCTGATTGTAGGCGAAGTTTCTTTCCCGTGGAGTGACTCTTCAACGGCAACCCTCATGTTCCACTCAGATCGAGGCAGCTTCGTCCACCGAGGATTCCACGTGGACTTCGAACAGGTGCTCTGCAGAAGACAAGGCCGACAGAATAGAGACGAGCTGGACCAGTCAGTGGTCCCCCAGAATTCCACCGTCCGTTCAGCCTCATCATCGACCTCGGAGTGGACATCGTCTCTGTCCAGCTTCGATGCAGACTGGGACGACAGCAAAACCACTCCAAGGAACTCGAGTGTGGAATACGCCGCGTGAGTGGATGACCACTTCTAAGACCTCGAGTCGAACATTCGAAAGCACTTTGTGTGTACACCCCAAGATCGTCATCAAAGGAACTGTGATAGATCGAAAATTTTTGCTACTTTAACCTTCTCTGTCTGGCACAAAAGAGGATTTTTTAATTGGTCATATTTCGTCAATAAATTAGTTGTGACTGTTTAGGAATAAACTCAAAGACGCTGCACAGCTCTCGTTCTTGTTGAAAATGATGCATCTTTCAAGAGCTCTGTTCAAGAATAAACTATGTAAGCTCAGTGGTTAACGAAGAAGATGAAATGTTAAACCTCTGGAGATTTTGTTTAAAATGTAGCGCTAACTCGAACTTGAGCACTATTGATATCGCTATGACTATTATTTCTTGCGAGAAAGAAAATCTACTTCTGTGAGATTCTGTAGCTGCCAACTTAGAATGGCCCATGCCGAACCTGTTTTGCATTAATTTATTTCATTTCTAGGGAGTCACTGGTATTTGTATATGAAAAATTCCCAAAGAGCATTTCCTTTTCATTGTAGTTTCGCATATGAACAAAATTCGTAATAAATTCAAAAATTTGAAATAAAATTATAGCAGCTAACTACTCTCAGCTAAAATTGCTATTCGAGTAAAAACATTTTCGAAACTGACAGCAAGAACACATCAGTTGGAGAATAGGTCGAAAATTCGTTGTTGTAGCTCGGGCATCATCATTTTACTGAATGGAAGCCGAAAATGTCTGCAAGGAAGTAAAGCTATTGCTTGGATGAAAGCAAAGGGATGTGACATTGGAAGTGATAACGCAAAGATATGGTCTATTAGGAAATATGTATGCGTCACTTCAATAGTTATTTACAAAAAAATTAGTCTGGAAACTCTTCGACTCTAGTGGTATTAGGTTTAGGGATTTTTTTTCCATTTATGAAGCCGATGCTACTCAATTTCGTCCCTTTATTTCGTTGAAATCCCTAAAAAAAATCTATGCATTGAAATGTAGGAATTTAGATAATCAACCGAAAGGGTTCGCCAGAAAACACCCAAGATTCTCTACATTGGCTCGCTGCACTTCTGCTTAAACCCACCTTGCTTAAAAGCAACAGCTTCTTACTGTTGTGAAATAGTTACGAAACTACAAGAAGATAGAAGAGTTGTTTTGTTCATTCTCTTCTTATTTGCGGCAATGAACTTAGAAACCATCTCTGACTTTTGTTCTTTTATTATCAATGTAAAATGTCATTATTAGGAACTATATAAAAATTAAGTGATTAACTTATTGTATATTAGTAAGAACTAATATCTTACAAGTTTCAGACTGTTGTCATAAAAATATCTTTTTAAATATTTTTTTAGTATTTTAAGTATTCTTAATAAGAATATGAAGCACTGAAGCTATAGAAGTAATATGTTTAAGTACTGCAACTGATAAAATCGCCTCCCTCTTTCTAGATATCAATTCCAAAATAAATGCATATAACTGTACTGCCTCTTGATTTATTGATACAATCTTTCCCATTAAGAATGTGAAACTCACTGCTTATGAATTACTTTCACTATGCAAATGTATTGCTATAGTAAAAATTAAACAAATTGTTTAGCTGAAGACTTTCAGTACTTCTTTCATTGATAAAAAAGAATTGAAATACAAATTTTACTACTTTTTTATTTTAACTACCAAAGTGAATTTTTTTTATTCAAGTGATAACTATATTTCTTTAAAGTCTAGTTTTCCCTGCATTCTACGATTTTCACAGGCTAAAGTGTTTACTTGGTACTTTTTTAGCGTTGGATTATATTACACTTCTAAAACTTTGCATATAAACAACAACTCGCTTGGCTCAACGGTATTTGAACACGTTTGCAAGAATTGTTTCTAAATAGTAATTTAATAAAATTCGCAGTCAGAGGGTTAAGCATGAAACAATTGCTAAAATCATGTGAATTCTTTTCTCATGCAAGACAAATAGCGTAATTTAAACTGAAGATAGGCAGATGAATTCTAATAACAATCAGGATTTTAGTAAATTAA
The DNA here is from genome assembly GCA_013235015.1 of Araneus ventricosus. Taxonomy (NCBI): domain Eukaryota; kingdom Metazoa; phylum Arthropoda; class Arachnida; order Araneae; family Araneidae; genus Araneus; species Araneus ventricosus. The sequence continues at coordinate 43,907 of BGPR01012400.1, forward strand.
CAGACATGCACTTGATGCTGTTTGCCCTTTATACGAATATTCATCCTTAAATTTTTTCCAGAATAGCGAGTCTTCGAAAGTGTCAAGTTTTTGTTGTATGTTTTGGTTCTAATTTTAAAATACTTTAGTATTTTTTCACTCTAGTAAAAAAAGGTAAAATCTCATTTGCTCCAGGTTGTTGAAAAACAAACTTAAATGGGCCCTGCTCCAAAATTAATATCAATAATAAATTTTTGGCGAAATTCACCAACTGAAAAACGTAATTTTCCTAAGTACATATTCAATTTTTTTTCTTTGCACTGTGAAACAACACAATACAGAGTCGTATATACATATATATTTTTTGTAGGTGTCTTACCATTCGTGTTGAATTAAAATATTATACCCTTTTTTAAAAAACAGAATTTATTCACATTTGCGTTTCTGATTATACCCAAATAAAATATTATATACATGTTAGATTATTTCCTTTATTGACATGCGCATTGCCACTCCATCTGGTGAAAATATTAAACGTTTTTATTTGTGAGCAACTCACTTTAATCCAGATTAAATTTAGAAATTCCCACACTTGTCAAAAAATCCAAAGCGTTGTTAGCTCGAAACATTACAGTTCTTTATTTGCTACAAAGCAGTTTTGTAGGCTCTGCCAACTTACAAACCTAAACAACACTATGTCGACTCGTGGTAATATGTGCTTTCTAGGCAAGAAATAGGATTAAAGTAACAAAGAAGTTAGAAAAATCATTTCAAGACAAATCAGAGAGTTAAGTTTGTTGTGCGACTCTGGAGCCACGTGATCTGACTCCGATTTGTAACGCAAGTCCTGTCACCAGTTCAAATATGGGCGTCTTTTCGAAACATTGGGATCTAAACAAAAGAAAAGAGGATTTAAAAAAATTCAAATTTGATTTTTTTCCCTCAAAGAATCATGTTTTGTTTCATTGATCTCTGTTTATCAAATATGACAAAACATTCATTTTTTTAAATCTATCACTTACACTTTCTCTCTTTGTTCATTTCTCCCCCCCCTCTTTTGATCGCAAACATTTAGGGGTCTATTCTGGTACCCCCGGTTGGGTTGGGTTCCGCACGTTAACAACGGAATCCAACCCAACTCCCAACCCAACCGGTACCAGAATAGACCCCTTAAGCTAACCCTAACATTATGGACGAGTTTTCTGGTTTGTTTACTTACATTAAAAACC
>BGPR01012401.1:0-13248 GCA_013235015.1 Araneus ventricosus
ATAAGTTACGGGTTGTTATTTAAATATCAATCTTTATCAAGATTAGCTAACAGAAAGTAAAAAGAGCAATGGTTAGAGAATAGATAAATCTGAAGCTACCACAGACCCTTGCTACACGCGATAAACTTGTGATATATCTATTATGTAAGCATTATACTACTCTGTGTAAATATTGTAGAAAAGATATTGATAATTAAATTGCATATTAATACGAAATAATTGTTTTATGATTTTATCCCGACGTTCTTACGAAAACTCTACGGCGCGGACTCTGCGCCTTTCTTATGTTTTATTTAGAGTAGCTTTTGATGGCGCCATCTGTTGACAGTATATAGAACTACATTTCGCCTATGTGCAGCAAAACATTATTTACTACAAATGCTCATATTTCCCGTAATATTCAAACTTTGCATTCAAATTTTAATAGAATGGTTCTCTTACGTACTGTCAAGTATTCTGTAAGTTTCGTACAATTCGAAAGAAAACTCTGCATGTTATAATAAAAAAAACATGCGGTGTTTGAAATTTTCAATTTAATACCCATCTTTACTTATATTCTGATAGATATTTTTATTGTCTCACTTTGGGTTCTAATAATACCCTCAAGCTCTTTAAAATAGCACCAGAATCAACTTCCTAGCTAAACGCGTTTCGACGCTACTCTTATTTATAACCTTACATAAAGCCAATTCATATCAATCACGCGCATGCGCCTGCACTGGTACGATGGTGTCGCAGGCAAAATAAATACTATGCGACAAACTCTCACAGATCTGATCTATCCGTTGTGGGGTCAACCATTCTTTTCGCATTATTAGTCTCATAGTTACTAGCGATTCAAATCTGACGTTATTTTGACACACAAAAAAGTTCGACCGACTATCACTGTAACGAGCGGAAAGACGTTTTCACGTCAAAAAATAGTAAATGCTAAATTAGCTTCTCTCATCGGTCCATACTTAACTATTTAACCTTGAAAGGAAAAGACCAGATCTAAGAGTCAGATGAATATGTAAACCTATATAAAATAACACTTATTATTTGGGCAGGAGCCGTAGCGACGTCTAGTGGCGCCCGGGTCATAATACGATTCCCCCCCCCCGTCATAATCAGTGAGTTTGCTTATGTAAACGGCGTCCGGGGCATGATATTTATTCGCCGCCTCATTGTATTGAACTTTTAACCCTTTCTAGTGCAAGGCATTAACTTTTTTGAAATATCATGAAAAAACACCATAAGTGGGTTTAGTTTATTGTCAAGAAATAGAATCCACAAATTTTTTTTAACTTGCATCATTCAGAGGGGCAGTCACCCCTTTGGGGACACCCCCTCCTATGAGGACCCTTTTAGATACAGACACCTCGATACGCTTAAAAAATATTGTTCAATCCGAATAAAATCACAAATTAAAACTTCAAGAATATTGGAGGGAAATTGTCGAGTGAATTCGCTAAAATTGTAGACGCCAAGAACTCAAAAAAATTTCCAATCTCTGAGTCAAAGAATTTTCGCATTTTTTTCCCTCTAATATTTACAATTCGACAGCGAAATTTCATTGTGCTGCCATCTATAATCTGAAAGGAGTACTATTAACTGACTTTTTTGGCATCTTTCCGGATTTGAAAGTGGATTAGGATTTTTTTAGAAAATTTTAAAGTTGGTGTCCTCTTTTGTGACTACTTCCCCGGAATGGGCTAAAAGGGACATAAACGCATTAATGTTTTGTGAAAATTACCAGTGGCGTAACAAGGGTATGTGACTCTAGGATAATAATGGATAATAATAATATAATAAAGACTAGGATAATAGTTTTTTTACACTAATCGCCATCAGTGGCCTAGCAAGCATAAATGATGTCCCGGGCATGGCTTATTTTCAAGCTCTCTCCTCATATTTTGCTTTAAAAATAATATAAACATAGTAATGTTTTGACTGTATGGCGCCCACTAAATCTGGCGCACGGAAAATAATGCCCCTTGCCCCACAGTCGCTAAGCCACTATTTCGGACAGAACTTTAGTGTAGTTGTTAAATGAGCAAAGAAATTCTCTATTTCTAGTTCTTCACCTTTCCCATGGTTTTTGCCCACCCAACGAGGAATTGGTGGATTGCAGGAATGACTGCAACACGTGTGAACTGCAAGGGGTCTGCTATGACTGTTCCACCGTTTCATGCGACTGCATTCCGGGCTTTGCCAGAGACACTAACGGTGTTTGCATTCCGAAAAGTTTGTGCTCACGTAAGTATCTATATAAATATTCCTCTTGTGTGGTTCCCCAAAAACGAGTTATTCAGTTATAGGATTTGGGAGCAACTACAGCAAATGGTTGATCACATGATTTCACTTTCTAAACAGCCCTTTATATCATAGTGTTGAATATCTGCAACAAGCGCAAAAGTCTCTTGTCTTTTCCTCAGTAAGCTCTTCAAGTCGATTTCTTTGATTGTTGCTATACTGGCACACCGTATTTAACATAAATAGTTCATATATTCCCCAAGAGCACATCCATTTCTGAGAAATGCGGTGAAGGATTTGTTGAATGAAAACTAACAACTGTTTTAAAAATTAAAATTTTGGATTTTTCATGCCATCTGCATTATGTTGCAGAAATACAAAAACCCTTTTTTGCTAATAAATTTTTATTTTAACTTGCTAAATATTTGTAATTATTTTTTCCGTACTTGCAATAATGTATTCCCATGCCTGAGTAATTTTTTTGCAAATCGGAGTTGTTGATATATAAAGGGACTTAAACAAACGAGGCAAGACTTAAAAATGCGATTTTGTATCGTCGCCAAGCTCGCTTTAACTGCGCCAACTGTTAAATAGCCCGCCAAACCGAAAAAAAGTTTCAGGATTACCGCATTTCGCAAATAATTGAAACAAATCAAATTTTGGCCAGTGCCATTTATTTTTAAATCTGGCCCAATTTGTAATATAATATAATATCAAGTCCAGCAAATTTATTATCCGCTTATTTAAGTTAAAGCATCAGAAGCAAATCTTTTGAACTCAACCAATAAATATTTTTTCTAGGATGCACCGCACAGTAGTGTGGAGTGAAAAGTTGAATATCGTGAATTTACAACACTTATATGTGGAAAACTTGCCTATTACAAAGCTTATTTATAATATAACTTTTCAACTAAATCAAATTAAATTTTTGGCTGCCCAAATAACTTTAAAATTCAGCTATTTCGCCTAATTTGTCTTCAAACAAGCAAAAACACTTTCAAAATATATAATTACTCTGATTTCAAGAAATTAAACTGTAAGATAAATCAAACGATTTTACGGATCAAAGGATATTAAAACAAGCAAAATGCTTGAAAAAGATTGCAATGGTAAGAAAAGTCTATAGACAGAAGTAAAAACGTTCAGTTGCAAGACAGGTAAGGAAACTCAGCTAATAGACTTACTCCTTCTGTCACACAGGACAGCATGGATCTGGTTTTGCCAGAAACTCAGATGTTTTATAATAAATCGGACGCGTTGATCACAAAAATGATATTTGTTTTTTCCATCACCCACAGATTTTTCACAAATCAAAAAGGGGAAGGGGGATATTTCATAAATTTAATATTAAATATTATTGAATATAAATCATTTTTATTAGAATTTAAAATTACTTTCTGATCAAAATAACAATAATAAATATCAAATACGGTACTACATTAAAAGAAGTAAAATTATAAGTAAAACTGTGCTTGTACGCAAGCCCAGAAACAAATATTGAAGCACAGCAATTTACACAGAACAGAACCCCGAGACCAGACCGGTCACTGAACGGTTTGATGGGCAAAACACGGGAATTTTATTTAAGAAAAAGCAATTTACACAGTGTGAGTTAAAGAAATAATTGCAAAATTTAAATTTTTCAATAGAAGCGCTCAAGTTTTAGGATCGCGACTTCAAAATTTACATTCTACAGGAACAACATTTTCTTGGTACAAAAATCGAAAGTAGATTTTCCAGGTAATACGTGTTGCGCAATACGTGTCTTCAGTTCATCTAAGTTTGAAATCGGACTAATGAATGCAACATGATTCAGATTACACCACAGCCAGAAATCACAAGGATTAGGAAGGAAGAAGGCCAGTTTGTTTAAAATGACGGCTGATAATTCTATCATTTCCGATATGCATACTGAGAAGGCGCTTTACAAGATTTGCAAAATATGGAGGAGAGTCGTCTTGCTTGAAAATTGTGCTACCCACACATGCACGCTGTTGAAATGCTGGAATGAAATAGATGCGCAAAAGATATTCATAGCGTACTCTATTGACGGTTCTACGGGTCCTGGCAGGTAACAGGACTTATCTTTTCGAAAACGAATGGCCCTACGATAAACGATACCATAAACCCGCACCACACAGCTACTTTTTCAGAATGAAGATGTAGTGGTTGATGTCCGAACCGATTTTCCTTTGCCCATGTTCTGTAATTCTGAGTATTGATATATCCGTTGACATGGAAATGAGCTTCATCTGTCCAAAAAATGTTCCATCGTTTCTTATTTTGCATATTCTGACGTGCAAAGCAACATCTATATTTAAAGACAGGCCAAGAAGCTAACAGAGATTACGCTATACTTCCGTCGCTTCACCGATGAAAGACGCAGCTCGTGTTCCTACGCGTCTTGTTGTAACTTTCTGTTAGAATTCGCCAACAACCAGAAGTAGATTTTCTTTGCTTCGTGTGCGCCAACGTGTCGTTCTCAAAGCAAAAAGAGAAAGTTGCTTGGATCGATTTTTTTTTACTATTACATTGTTTTTATGTACATAATTTGTGCATTATTAATTAAAGGATGCCTGAGAAATATCAATAGTAGACACTTGACATTATATTTAAAATTGTATACAGCAGAAGATTCTATGCAAAAAAAGAATTGATTACACCAACCATGCTTTCATGTTATCTTGAAATAAAGAATGCATAAATTCTTTAATAATTAAAAGGAAATTTAATAAAAAATGCTAAAATATATATATATATATATATTTGCAATAAATAATGCTCGAAAAATAATCGAATTACAACTCAAATTTTAAATTATATATTCAGTAAAACTTTTTTTTCACTTTTCTAATACGGAGTTTTGAGAAGTTAAGGTATGTACATTGAATGTTTTATATTATACAGCATAACCGAAAGCTTCATATTTTATTTTAAATATTTTTCATAGCACTCTTATAATATTTTTCATTGTATGCAAATATGTTTTTTGATAAACTTGAGCATAAATGAATCCGTTAACCGCTTAACTTAACAGCCCGAGAATACTCGTGCATCGAATTATCGAAATTTTAGTTTTATAAACTAAAATTGAATCATTAATTAGCTTTATAATTTGACACAAAAAATATGTTGGATCCATAAACATCTTAAGTATCCTATGCCTTCTTAGATGAATGAAAACGACAGCGCCTTTCCAAAACAGGAGGGGTCATCTTATTAGATACCAAAGAAAACTATTCAGTTAAGTGGTTAAATCTAGAGTTTAACATTTAGTTTTTATAGATAAACTGATTGAGCCAAACATATAAAATGCAAAAAATAATATGCTGTGTTACATGCTGGGCAGAATCTATATATATATGTAAATTAATATCAAAAGTATTAATTTACATACACAATATAAATTGTACATCCAAACATACAAAAATTTGCATTAAAACCAATACATTAAAATATTACAAATCCCTACAAATTAAATGGTTACAAAAATTAATTATTAAATCTACAATAAACAAGTAAACACAAACATATAAATATTCTCACGTAATAAGAATTATCACAAATAATTAAAATCAATAATACTAATCAAAAATTAATCATTAAATATTGCAAAATCCCTAAGAAATAAATTGCATTACAATATCAATAATCAAGTTTAAAATATTGCACATGAAATTAAAATAACATGAAAAAAGATATGACGTGAATGGTAAATATATATATATATATATATATATATATATATAATGTAATAATCTCACTTAATTTTATTCCAAATTCTAATATTATATATTTTTAAATCTTAGTGTATTCCAAAATCACTTTTCTAAATCTCCAGTTTCGTTCTTTTTCCGCGCTAGAGGTGTATTAAATCTCTCATTTTGGCATATTTATTACTAAAAGAATACTTAATCGCTTTCACGTGCCGACAGAAAATCATGACGGCGTCTCTTTGGCATCAGAATTTTTCCCTGAAACGACTACGTAACTTATTAAAAATACCCAATATTCCCTTCACTTTGATCACGTGTCCATATGTTATTCCCCTATCCGAGAGAATACAGGGATTTTTCTGTGCACTTTCGCTTGCAACCTAAACAGCGATGGCCACACTATATCCACCACTCTCCTATCGATAATAAAAAGAAATTAGTAGTTAATTACTCGGCCTGTGTTTATTTTCAACGACTACAACCACGGATACGTTATATATATATTTACCACTCACGTCAATACAAACACACATACATACCAATACATTAAAAAATGAAAAATATATTAGCTTGAAAAAGATTCGCTCTCTTGGGTACTATCAGAGTCGAGAGTTGAATTGTCAGTTCATTTTGTTCCCAGACATCTTCTATTTACCCATCCATTGTCCAAAATTCTTTTTCAATTTTTGTTACATGAACAACGGTATTTTCCCAATCATTCCCCGAAACTTTATCTAAGGCTTCGAGTAACAATTTTTTCACTTCTGGTATTCTAACCAAGAATATAAATAAATTAGATGTACCGAAATCCATCCCAATCTCCCATTTTAAAAGTAACTGAATCATAAACAAAATAAATTCATACGTTTTGATTGATCGAATTGATTAATCGACACAATTTTGGTGGGAATAATAAGCTATGGTCAAAGGAAATTTGTTTCCGCATCTTTTTAAGGTTGGGAAAATTATATAATACTGGAGAAAATGCCAATAACGCAACCTTTTGTTTTACTTTTCCTCTTTTCTCACTATTTTATTTCATTTGTACTCTTTTTTATTATGATGTATTTTTATTTTTATTTGATTTCTTTGAGTTTTTTTGCATCGCCTTCATATTTCAATTTTCATATATTTCAATTTTATTTTGATGTATATTGTTATATATATGTACACAAAATGATGCAAATACTGAAAAAAGATAAGATCAATAAATAATTTCAAAAGCAGCGATATTTTAGAAGTTGCTACCACATAAAAATGATAAAAAAAGAAATTAATTAACAGCACTAAATTATGTTACGTTTTCTGAATAATCATAATCACGCCAGCACCAAGAGAGATTATTCGCCAAATGTGAACTCCGAAGAGACAGAGGAAAAAAGCTTTTCCCAAGAATGCTCCCAAGGTCATCTTGGTTCCTCGTAGTTTCCGACAGGCGGGAAAAAAAGATTTAAGAAATTAAACAACATACAGTTTGAAAATAGATTTTTGAATACTGATTTTTGTTATTTAAAGCAAAATTCTGTTGAAATATGTCAATTATTTTTAAATACATGAGAATTATTGCAGGACTATTTCACTTGGCGGAAGAATACCATCCATAGCTTCCACTGTATAACATTCTTGAGTTGTCTTGGACTATAGTGATAAAATTTTGAACTATTTATTTCCTTCTGCCATACTTTTCTCCCCTTCCTCGGGTAAAATCAGGTCAAATTTCAGTTCATTCTGACCAGCTTTGGAGAATTTAATTTTAATTGTAATCACCCTGCACATCGCGACCCTTTCAGGACGAAAATGCTTGCGACTAACGGAAGGTAAGATGAAAGCTTGTAAAAGCATTCTAACGAAATTTTAATCTTCAGTCAAATATTTCATATACTAGAGCTAAATAAGGTTTTTTAATGAGTGGCGTAGCGAGACTAAGTGGCACCTGGGGCATAATATTGTTACGAACATGGAAAGTCGCTTCCCAGCAATGTCAGTCTTATGGTTGGGATCAGAGTTTTACAGGGTTAAGTATGGGGTGACTGGCAGCAGCCAAGCGTGGACCCTGACCTTGGCGACAAACTTGGTGACCATCTTGGCGACTTGGCGGCAAATTTGGCGACTTCGGCGACGAAATATGGGATTTCAAAGGTGGTGGAATTTTCTCGATATCTCTACTAGGAGAGGATATACGCTTGAATGTACTAGATGATTCCATGTGACGTCACGGCCTGCCGGGGGAGACTATATAAGAAGTGCGCTCGGATCACGGAGTGAATGAATGTTGATCGACTTTGAACGTGTTGATCGACTGGGATCGCCTCGGAGTGCGAACGTCTTTGGAATCTCTCTTTGGAGTTCTATCCGCTCTGCGAGCTAGTAACCTGTTAGACGCCGAGCGGTATTGAATAAGTGTTGATCGACTGCAACAACTTTGGAGTTTTACTGACTGTTTGTGTTGCTAAATCTCAAAGTGCTGAACTGTTATTCCCTCTGAATTGTTGTCTGTTTACGTTGCTAATCTGTGCAAGATCTATTGTTTTCCGTTACCTGTGCTACGTGTTTTCCTGCATATTTGTGAATAAACCTTCATTCTCCATTATTATGCGTGTTGGACTGTTTACACCATACCCCCTCAGAAAGATTTCTTTTGTAACACTGGTGCCAGAAGCGGGGTAATTGTCTATGATGAATACGAGATCTCAGACGACGATGACTGAAAACGCTGATCTATTTGCTCTGCTAGCTGAGATGAAGAAATCTATAGAGCAAGGACAAGAGGGCATGAAGAGAGGACAAGAAGAAATGAAGAAAGAATTAGAAATGGGCCAAGAAGAAATGAAGAAAAGACAAGAAGAAATGAAGAAAAGACAAGAAGAAATGAAGAAAAAACAAGAAGAAATGAAGAAAGAATTAGAAATGCTCAAAGAAGAAATGAAAATTCTTATCCGAGCTGAAGAAGAACAGATGAGAGCACACGTCGAAAGTCAAGTCGAAAAAATTAAAAGAACATGTTAACAGATGGATAGGAAAAGTAGAAGAGGATGTGCAAGGCGTGGAAACAGAGATTGATGAAGTTCAAGGGAAGATCAGCGTCCTCGAGCAGAGAATAAGTGATCTGGAGATTAGACCGAATAATATCCCGGCAAGTCCAGAGCTCATTTATTCTAGACTGATGGTCAAATGACTGACATTTGACGGACAAATGTCATGGACTGTCTTCAGCACGCAGTTTGACGTTGTAAGCTCTACGAACGGATGGACGGGTCCTGTTAAAGCCAGTCAACTTGTGGCTTCTCTCAGGGGATCAGCGGCGGGGGTCCTTCAAGCAATTTCAGCTGAGAAGTTTACGGACCTAACGACCATCAGAAAAGCTCTGTGATCCCGATTTGGAGACAGCCATCTTACCCAGTTTTATAGGACTGAATTGAAGACAAGACAGCAGAAGCCAGGAGAAAGTCTTCAGGTATTAGCCGCAGATGTGGAGCGACTAATGAGCCTGGCCTACGCCGAGTGCCCTATGGATGTTCGGGAGAGCTTACCGGTCCAGTTCCTCGTCGATGCCATCAGAGACGAAGACACGCAACTTTCCACGAGCATGATGGACTTTGACAGGATTTGAAATCGGCTCTGGCATATAACATGAAATACGAGGCTTCGAAAATTGCTTCGAAGATCTTTATGCACTCAAGGCCATTAAGGATAGAGGATAGCACGGGCAAGGAAAACGATGAAAAATTTGAATCCCTGTTGAGAGCGTTGGAAATATTATTGGACAGACTTGGGGCTGGGAAGAAAAACGCCCCTCGACGCAATCCGAACGTGACTTTCTGGAGGTGCTATAAAAAGGCACATGTAGAGACAGAATGCCCAAGTGACAACGCTCTCCGACAAAACCCGAACGTGACCTGCTGGAAGTGCTATAAGAAGGGGCGAGTGAAGAGAGAGTGCCCGAGCCATAACGCTTCCCGGCGAAATCCTAACGTGACATGTTGGAAATGCAATAAAAAGGGGCACTTACAGAATGAATGCCAACAGATTACGACTATAAATCTTCACAAGAAAACTCGTCACGGAAATCATAAAGCGCTTTCTCGAAGATCCTTTGTAAATAGCTGCGAAAATTATTTGAATTCCGACAAGAAGTTCGGAATAGAAACAGATATTTCCGTGAGGGCGTTAAGAATGACAGCTGAGGATAATTGGTCTGAAAGTGAGATTCAGAAAACACAGTTGGAAGATCCAGATATAAGACAAATTCTGGAGAAGAAATTAAAATTGGAGGAACGACCAACTCGGCAAGAAATCACTCCTGAGAGTCCTGTAACGAAACGATACTGGGCTCTTTGGGACTCCTTACATGTTAAGGATGGTGTCCTTCATCGTAAGTAGGAGAGTGATGGTGGGAGTTCATGCCGATGGCAACTAATTCTTCCAAAGAGCATAATTCAATAAATACTGTAAGAAACTTCTGACGGCGCAAGTGGAGGACATTTTGTAGTCATGAAGACCTTGCGTAGTCATGAAGACGTCGAGAATTGGTGCAGAGAATGTCAAATTTGCAGGGCCCGAAAAGGACCTAAAACAGAAGATGGAAAGACAGTGGTTGGATGGACTTCAACAAAAAAGATTTCTGATCGAACGCCGAGATTACCCTGTGACATCCTCTTTGGACGACCAGGTGATACGTCTTCCTCGCAGTGCGAACATTCGAATAAATTGGAGGCACGTTTGGAAAACGTACAGATGTCTGACAGAGAGCGAGTTAAACTGTCCAGGGTACGCAAGAAGACTCATTACGACTCTGGAACAACAGACCATCATTTCAAGAAAGGTCATCTAGTCTGGATGTGTATCCCGTAGCGATAGCCTTTTTGCTATACCTAGATACCAACTTTATGGCCTAAGCTGTCACCGTTTAGAAGTTAAGGGGAGGTGTAACGGATATAAGTAGGAACCATGTATAAAAGGCAAATATCGTGACTCGCTCATCACGAAATCTCCCAAACCGCTGGGAATAGAAACTTTAAATTTGGGAGGTGGTTGCTTTTTGGGTAGAAGGTGCTCACTAAGAAAGAATTTTTCGAAATTTTAATTAGAATTTTAATTACTTAAAAATTACGTTAACTTTTAACGTTTATCCGCAATAACCTGGGAGCATATTATCGCTCAAAAATCATTTTAACAACAGCTTAAAGTTAAAAAATTAGCTTTTCAATGACACCAATTATATTTCCATGCGACATTCTGATTGATCTTTTGTTTTCTGGAGAAACGGCGTAGGTCACGGTTCTATTTATAGAACTCGGAGGGAGGGGACGTTTGGTGACGGTTACGATAAAGGAAGAAATGTGTCCCAGTCATAATTCACACCAATGGCGGCGAGGAGGATCACTCGCCACCCTACTTTTTCAGGGAAAGATTAAATTTTTTTTAATTTTCTGCCTGAAACTAAGAATTACAAAAAAGCAATAGTGTTCGGGAAACTAATTTTTTAATAAATGTTTTAATTTTATTTTCTACTCCCTATACTCCCGGGTCTTTTAGATATCTATAATTTTTTTGCCGCCTCACTTTTTCCACTCATTTTGGCAACCACTGTTTCACACGGGTCGTCCAGCATGTTGGACTGGCTTTCGCCACCATATTCAGGGCTAATCATTCTACCAATGAGTGAGAGTTATTTGAAACGCAGTTTTTCAGTTTCGTTAACTGTGATGCATCATGCAGAATTGTAGCGCTGGTATTTTAAAATTTACGTTTTCATATATTTTACTATCTGCCAAGTACAATAAAATACTCACTTCAGTGAGTTATAGCGGGTGAAATTGCTACGGGGTTTGCTATAATTAATGTAAAATACAAAAAGTAAAACTAATTTAAGCGGGAGAACCAGCTGGTCGCCGAAGGCGACTAGTATTAAATAAACGTGGCACACTGACGTTGCCAATCTCTATAGTATTGGGAGAGGGCGCAGAATTAAGTGCTTTGGCCTATGACGTAGAAATGTATAAATTCGGCTTGATTTGTGTTCGCGTCAGGTTCATGCTAATGTAATCTCTAGTTCATTTAATACTCTTTGTATTGCAAAAACATTTATTTCACACGAGGCGAACGAAGAACAAAAAGCAGACACGATACATGCGCACATCACAAATAAAGCACACGGAACAACTAGATACACACTACACGACGGACAGCAGGCATTACAAAATCTAATTAGCAATCATAAAAGTCAAGAAAAAAATTCAACGTTCTGAATACGCCTCTTTCCAAGGCTGGAAGGAGAAAAAGACGAATTTATACCAGAACAGTTGGAATTTAAATAATATTTTAAGCTTGCAAAAATGTTCTTCAACATTTATGGACGATTTCACGACTTTTTTACTTTCTCGTATACGAAGTATACAAAGAGAAAGTATTGTAATCGTCAAAAAATTCGAACTCGAGATTTTGACGAATCTACACGTTTTAGACCTCCCTGAGTCCGAAAAACGCAATTTTGAAATCTTGTCTGTCTGTCTGTGCGTCTATCTGTGAACACGATAACTCGAAAACTATTAGAGCTACGGGAATGAAATTTGGTATGCGATGTTTAAACATAATTTGTAGGTTTCTGTCAAATTTTGGACAAAATCCGTCAAAGGAAAGTCTGTCTGTCTGCATGTCCGAAGTCATGTGAACACTATAACTCAAACACTTGAATAGCTAGATGGATAAAATTTGGTACACAGTTTTATCGTCATGATTGTAGGTCGGTATAAAATTTTGGGCCAAATCCGTCAAAGGGCTGACTGTCAGTCGGTCTGTATAATTTACTATTGAAACCAATCCGTTATCTCCACGAGCATGCATACTGGAAGCAATCTTCTGTGCACGCTAAAGAAGCGAATTACGTCAGTTTGTCCTTGAGACTGCAAGAGTGAAACCTAGCAGTGTGCGATAGATATGCGCTTTAATCGGCAGGCATAACTTTGAATTTGATTCTTTACCTAGATATTTTTCAATCACTATAATGGAAAACATTCTGATAGTCATTGTATTCTGGATAACAATAGGTTCGAATTTTTTTAGCCACGAGGAGGAAGGAGAAACGGCACCTTTTTGGGGAAGTATACGAGAAAGTTTAGGGGAGAACACTACCGCTGGTTTCGTTAATAGCTAAAAGAATTATTTTGAATATAATGATTTGCAGTTTATTGAGTCTGTTGCTACACCATGATGAATGTCCTTTTATGTTTCAGACACAGATGGCGCAGATATTCTTCAACATTTATGGATGACTTCACAACTTTTTTTAGTTAATAGC
>BGPR01012401.1:19051-30085 GCA_013235015.1 Araneus ventricosus
CACTAGAATTGAGAACAACGAGCCGTACCGAGTTAGTGAGCGAGAAAACCAAAGAACGAACGCTACCGCTTTTGTGACAAGTGGCATCAATATTATAAACGAAATTTGCTTCATTTACAAAATCTAGTGCTGATCTGTTCTAAAGCGAATCCTGCTTTAATTTTGTCTGGTATTGATGAAACAAAATTAACGTCGGTAGCAATATGTGAAATGAAAGAAAGTAAACAAAAATAAACCAAAACTACCTTTTTTAAAATTTAGCAATCACCTAATTGAGAATGAACGATGGCTTGTAAAACGGAAGATGAAGATTAATGAAAAATGCCTGTAACCTTTCTTTTCTAGGCGAAGGACATTACCCCCTCTCCCCATATACACCAAAATTATTCAGAAGGCTATTTCATGTTGCAAGGCGATACCTAGGAAAGACACTAGATAAAAGACAAACGTTTCAAAACCGCGCTGATAACATTAGAAAGAAATATAGAATGGTTAAAGGCCAATTTTACCCCTTACTCGGCAATCTTTAAATCTCTACAAATACTTGTTAAGACCACTGTTAGGCCATTAGCTGCGCCTGCCCAGTTTGGAGAGCAACTGCGAACGTGCATATCAGGGTATCAGGAAATTAGAGACCTTGCAGAACATCGCGACACAACAAATCTTCCAATTGCCCTATTGTATCAAAACGGTAGATAACTGGAATTTTTATATAAACTGCCCTACATATCTGGTTTCTAAAATAGGAAAGAAAGATTATGCTATGTTTCCCTTATGAAAAAATTAAAAATTATATTCACTATAAATATTTAATTTCCAAGAATATTCAACGCATTTACTCAAAATTTTATTACTATGATTTCCTGACATACTGTCATGCAGTTTGTAAATTTCGTATAATAATTTGTCTCAAAAATCTGTATTTTATAAGCAAATTTTATGTGCTATTTGGTTGAGGAGCTATAAGCGTTTAACTTTAGTACGAAAAGAGTCATAAATTTTTTCTTTCCCGACACACCATTAGACTACTATGGAGAGACGTAAGTCTACGTCAAATATTCCTGTCGACAAGCCGGCAGGTGAAGAGATTCCTTTTGTCCGGAAATATGAGGAAAAGAAAACTTCTCTTGAATCCGCCATTTTCTTCCTTAATGTTATAGGGATTGGAGTTGTGATGATGAAAAAAGTTGGAAGAGAATAGAATAGAACTGATGAGACCTCTTAAATGAATGTGTCGGATGCCTAGGTTAAATAGCAGCCGATTGGAAATCACTACTCAGTTCATAAGTTCTAAGCAATTGTAGCTACTGAAATCGCAAAACAACTTCCATATCGTCGAGTCATAGCAATTGCAGCCGTAGTTCGTAATTCCTTCGATATGATAATATATTCGCCTAATTTGAATTATGCAGTAGAATCCCGGTAATCCGGACACGCGCTAATCCGGAACCCTCGGTAATCCGGACGGTCCATGGAGACTGATGAAAGTTGCTTCTTACGAACATTCTCAATGATTCTGAGCACATTGAAAACTTGGAAAAAGCACTGACAAATTTAAATTTAAAAGATGTCGTGTTCAGTCTTGTTAACAGTTGGGCATCTGTGTCTACATTGCTCATTAACAAGTCGTGGAAAAATTTTCTTCCCAATTTTATTGATTCTGAAGTTGAAGAAAATGTGCAAACTGAAAATTCAGCTTGAATCACTCATTAACCAATTACAAAACACGAACCCGATGTTTAATACTGAAGCCCACTCTGAAGCTGACAACAGTTTGGCTCGAAATGAAATTTCAACAGACAACGAAATTATCAGGACGGTAACAGCAGAAGATGAAGATGACGACGACGTCACCCGTGCAAACCCCGTCAAAATTTCTCATTCTGAGGCTGTGGCGGCACTCAACACTTCATTACAGTGGGCAGAAGAGCAAAATTTTTAAGCACACGAAAATATGCTCCTCAGACGTTTAAGAGACCGCGCATTTGAATTAAAAATTGGAACGGCCGCGCAAAAAAAATCACTGACTTTTTTGGACACTGATTATGTTCATTCACTTACATATGTAGTAATTATGTATGTACATATCATGTTCATATTATATTATGTTCATTCAATTTATCTATACAATGTTAATTCATACAAATATACCATAGTACCTATAGATACATTTTTTGAAAAAAGTGTTTTACGTTATTTTTTAAAAACCTCGGTAATCCGGAAATCCCGCTAATCCGGACGTCCATGTGCCTGAATTCTTCCGGATTACCGGGGTCCTACTGTATCTTCAATTGTAACGAAAGTCACGAGAACCACCGCAATAGATATAGCAATCCTGTTAGGAATCTACCTAAATCTATAAAATTCATAATTGATGTATTAAATCCTGAAAATTTTATTTTATTCTTGTATTTTACTCCAGAGCCACAAGAATATATTGAAAGAGCCTCCTGTTGCTCATTTTCTCGCCCTCAGACTTAAGCTGGACACTCCACGCCAATTCGGTCGCACCACGCCAAAGCCGGTCGCCAATGCGAATATCCGATAAGAATTGGCATGGTGCCGTCGAAAATTTGAAAATCCAACTTCTCTCGAAATCTGTTTAGACTGCCGGCAATAAAAGCTGAAATGCGACCGGTGTAAAAACGTGAAGGGGAGAGGAGAGGCTCTCTCATACTAGAGGAAATCCGAGAGGATCGGAGTGACTCCTTTCGGATGGTTTCGACCCAGATAGCAATTTTAGTTTGCAGCAAATTTGCAGCAGACTTGCACTGCAAATCTGCAAGCTTATAACAAATTTGATACGACAAGAGTGCAAGTGTGAAACAAGTTTGCAGCAAGTTAATGCAATCTTCGAAGTCACCATGGGACGAACTTGCAGAAAGCTTGCATTGCAAACTCATTGCAAATTATAGCAAAAACAGAGTACAAACACAACCCGGGATAGAACTCACGATCTACGGTTCCGAAGCTGACGCGTTAACCATTCGGCTAGTTAAACTCTGCGAGGAGGAGATATATTTCGCTAATACATCGCTCGATTCGATTCGTATGCGATTTATTTTAAACTATTTTCTTGATTTCATTAATTTTTTGAGTTGAGAATATGATTTGAAATCAAAGAGAGAGCGATTTTTTGCTAATAACTACGTTTTGCTAGTAGAATAAATTATGAAATTAGAGTTCAAAAGTAATTACTTTAAAATGGGACAAAATGTATAAGTTATTATTTTTCAACAAACATTGACTGCTTTTTCGGTTTACTTTTGTTTTTAAATGTTAAAATTTCAACATTAAGAAAAAGGCGAAATAGTTTTCTTTAAAGTAAAAACTTTTAGTAAAAAGATTGAAAATGTTTCAAAATTTTTTTTATAAAAAAATTAGTTTTTTTACAAATTAGCATTGATAAATTGAATTAATAGAAAGAAGGACGGTCTAGGAGATGCTATTAAAAATCGGATGTTTTTTTAAGAAACAGAGACAAAGATAATTATCTCTTTGTGCTATCTTTGCATCAGGCTTGTTTTGCAAATTTGCATTGCAAAGGATGTGGTTCTAGTTGTCACGGCGAATTGACACGTCAAATTTGCTATGGCAAGGTAATATCAAGTCAAAATCAGACTTGCTGCAAACTTACGTGCTATCTGGGGAGGAGCGGCCCGAAACTGATCCACCTAATTGGAATGGTATTTAGTGTCTCCACGCCATTTTAGTGATGTGAAGAGCTCATGAATGTGCAGCTTCGATCAATGGTATACCTTATCTGTGGAATGTGACTGCAGAATTCAGATACTCAAATGGGCTTAAAACTGTAATAAAAACTGCTTAAAACTTATATGTGCTTAAACCTGTAAATTGCGAGTCGTACTAAATACAACTGTCGATCCTCTAGCAGTGAAAAATTATTATGTAATTTTACGGGGCCCCAAGGGAGTGTAAAATGTTTTATATTTTTTCGAATGTCCATCAGAAGGCTCAGGGTCGAATATTGCGAACTTGTTAATCATTGTCCTCATAGAAATTCCGACCTCTCTAGTTTGCGTTACCAATCCTCACTTATTATAGTTTTTAAAGACCAGCTGAGTTGGGGACCAGCTGTTCGCACGTAGTATTAGTAGCTGGCAGCTACACTAGCAAAGTGGCAACATGAATGTGCAAATTCGGTCCAGATGTTGAGGATGGGGTGCTCTGTCGAAGATTTTCTTTGCAGTATTTCACGGAAGTAGAGAGAGGATGGGGCAGGCGATCACTGATGACGCATCTTGGAGTCATGAGCTTTCATATGAAATAAAATTTGGTGTAACCTCCACATTAGTAGGTTCTGGAGTACTCATTCTTTAGTTTTAGAAATTATTTTAAACATACAGATAAGTTGCATTTCGAATACAGATTAAAATTACGTTCTTCAGAACTGTTAATGGCCGAAATACAGTATATTCTTGATTATCTGATTTGCGGATTATCCGTGCTCATTCCTAACTCACAAAAAAATTTAAAGATAAACATTTTCACGCTTATCATGCATGTAAAATCGATGTTGATGTTCAATCGAGAGATTCATTCCGTCAAACTAGTGAGCCGTGACGGCGGAGGCTAACGAATAGATTTTTTTTCTTCCTCCACGTGCTATCTCTACCGGTTCAACCCCTAATTTTCCGAGAAACGATTCATCCACATCCTGCTAGCTCGTTCTCGTACGAACACGCTTCTCCCCGACACGTCATTCTTTAACGTCTTCGTCTTCTTTCACTTTCGCAGGTGTTCCTTTAGTTTTTGCGTCTTGTTTATCGTCAGTTAGTAACGTGAAATTTTTTACTGGTAAAAATGAGTGATGTGAAACGAAAACGAAACGTTTTAAATGTTAAACAAAAATTAGAAATCCTTCAAAAACTTGATATTGGAGAATCAGCTAGTACTGATGCAGAAGATGTACTAAATGAGGAAAATACAATTTCTCATTCTGCTGCTCTACAATCTGTGGAAACTTTGTTAGATTATATGGGACAAAGAGGATTTGATTACGGAGACATTATTGCGGTTCGTAAAATATCTGTCGATATACGACAAGAGATGAACAAACAGCAGAAGCAAAGACTCATTACAGATTTTTTTAAGCAGCAAATATTAAAATGAAAATTCCTAGTTTGATGTTATACAGCATGCAAATGTAAGTAATTTTTATATTTTTGTACTGATGTTGATTTTTTCTTTAATAAAAATGAGTTTTCGGATTATCCGTGTTTTTACATTGTCCGTGCAATCCCTCCCGGTGATTAACCCGGATAATCGGGAGTGCACGGTACGTGTAACCTCAAGGATTCGTAAAATAACTAAACGAACTTTTGATTTCCCCCCCCCCCCAAGAACCGGCTCGAATCATTCCTTCCGACATTGGATGCCCGAATAACACGAAATGCAACATCGCCTCTCAAAAAGATCCTTGTTTCAACACTAAAGGATATTGCGTTGGACCCGATAAATTGTTGTGCAGCTGCGGACCACCTCACCACGCCACTGACCCGCTAGTGAATGCCGAAGCGAAGGCCCGCAATGACTAGGAGTGTGAGCGGAAGTGTGCAGAATATCGCATGCCTATGACAGGAAAATGCACTTGAGGGGTGTGCACATGTGACTACAACGTTACCGTCAAACCCAGGAAGTCTTTTTCGGATCCGTGTCGTTCACCCTATCATTCGTTTTTGAACATCAGGATGGTAAGGTGAGTAAATGTGCTAGGTTTTGTTAGCTGTCTCTGAATACTTGATGCTGCAAAAGAAGTTCTTGATCACTAAAAATGTTACCAATAAAAATGTCCGTTTCTCAGTTAATATTTTATAATCCTAATTGCGGCACTTTTCAAATTGTGTAAACGTTGTGAAGCAATAATCATTATAATGATGTTGTAGCGCAGTGAGAACTGTATCACGTTAGAGTCCGATCTACTACTTCGAACCCGATTAAGATCTTCGAACTTCTATTGTGATTTTGTGCTAGAGCCTCTTTTGTAATTCGCATTTTTAGTTGTTCTGTTTTGTTTTAGCTCTGTTCTACGATATGGCAACAGTCTTCTGCAATTGATATATACAGTGGAATCTCCCTATAACGAAATCACTTAGTTCCAGTTGAAAAATTCGCTATAGAGAAAATTTCGTTATACTGAGATTAGAGATTTTTGCAGTTATTTAAGTAAATGTTACAAACTTTTTAGTATGTGCTATAAGTTCAAAAATATTTAATTATGATTTTAAATTAAAAATGAAGTAATATTTACTATAAATTTGTTAAAATTATACTAATTTTTATTGTATAAATGCTCAAAAGTGAAGACAATTCACCAATTTAGAAAATAATATGTACTAGTACGGATAAACATAAAATGCGTATTGTCACATCCATTTGCTGTTTCCACCCCGATTCTTGGAATCTTGACCCGTAGAAATGTTGCTCCATCTGCAGAAACCCAGGTTCCCACAACTGCACTACCCTTCACATAGAATTCTATTGTTATGTGTTGTCGCTGGAATGAACAAAGCGAGTGGTTCCAGAAACAGGCACGTGTGAACGATTTGTGTGCACAGAAATTAGCAACTTTATTCAAAAATTACAAAAATCAAAAAGATAAAGGTCTGAAAAAATTCGTTATAGGGAGACAACCACTTCGTTATATGGAGAATATTTTGAATGTTATTTAACATTCCGGTTAAAAATTTCGTTATGGGGGAAATTCGCTGTAGGGAGACTTCGTTGTAGGGAGACTCTACTGTACATTGTTGTGTTTTGTGAAATAAAATAAGCTTAAACTTTCTTATAGCTTCTTTCATTACGTTATCTTTTATTTTAGCTAGCGTTATAGTTTAACGTTTTGCAATATGTTTATGGTCGGAGGATATAATACTAATTAGAGTCGGAAACTTCTTCATTTCATCCATGGCCATAATGTAAAACTAAAGTTTATCTGGGTTAATCTGTGGTCATATTTATCTTTGATGCAGTGAATTTATTGTACCCATTGTCTTCCTTTTCTTCAGAAATTGTACACCAAGTATAGTTTTAAAAGTTTAAACAGACAACCATCTTCTGTCATGTAATGATGAAATAAACTTTGCTTTGGTTGCTAAAGGAAAATAAATTTGGCTTTTAAACGATTTCAGGGACGTATTAAGTTTCTGAGGTGAAGTTTCACTGCATTAAATGCTATATACAAATCATAAGCGGGGGCGTCTCATTCATTAATCAGAGTTCTAAGCAGGCGAGTTTCTCTCAATCGTCCGGTTCGGACTTCGGTCTCGTCACAGCAACCTGCCAGCTTTGCCCCTCAGAATCATCTGACGTCTCGCCGTCCAGTCACAGTTGTATACAGGGAAGAAAAGTCTGGAGTGCCCCGAATGCCCACGCGCACATATACAGTGCGTCCTCAACCACATCCGGTCATTTGACCGCCCGTGACCATCTTCAGAAGGAGACCGATGTCTGGAAACGTAATGGAGTCAATTCACGGTCACGTGTCAACTCAAAAAATCACCGCGCAAGACGAAAGTTAGAGCCTTCTGCGGATCTATTGAGAGTTTCTCCGTAACGTTAAGTAAGTAGAAGTTTGCTTTCAGATTTGGCCCAGATTGGCAGTTGTTAAGAAATTTAATTGATTTTTTTAAATTTTTTATTTTAATAATGACTGATTTTATTCAAATTTTCTTCGGTAATATAATTTTATTTCTTAAATGAGATATTTAATTAAGTTGTTTTCATTAGTTCTTAATGTTTTTAGATAATTAATTAATATTGTTAACCTCGTTTTTTAAACTATTTTTTGTTAACTGTTGTTAATTGTGTTTTCGCGTGTATTTTAAATTTGAATAATTTGCACTGCACTAACGTTTTTTTGAATTCCTAATACATTTACTTATTTTTACTGAAATTATTTAAGAATTCTTTTTCATTTTTATTTAGTTTGAGTTCTAATTTATTATTAATAACTTCTGAATTTATTAATTAATATGTACAAGAGTGTTTTAGAAACCCTTTATGCCTAGAAGGCTTTGAACTTCAGCATATTTTAGAATATGCCGAAAATTTTTCCTATTCGGCAGGTAATAACAGTGTTGTAACGAGAATGAAACAAGGCCTTGAATTGTATAATGACAAATTCCTCAGCGACTTGAGGTTTGTTATTCCTGAAGACTGCAAATTTACTATCACGGCTGATGTGCGAGCAGCAATGGAAAAAAGGGTGAAATATCAGCCAGTTTCAAAACTACAGACTGGTGGGTAAATTCAGCTTTATTATTTAGAGTGTGACCAGTAATTAATGCGTTGAAAAGAAATGTCAATTTCTCGAAAACGGTTTGGCGTATCAAGTTCAAACTTGGCGGTTAGATTCAGTGCGTTGGCGGATTTTTTTTGCTCAGTCTCATTGAGTTGGCTTTTGTTGTTTATTTTTCAGTAAAAATGGCGAGATATAGCGTTTCTGAGCGCATTTTCATTGTTCGAACGTATTATTCGAACAACAACAGCCCAATTGTGACTCAAAGAAAGTTTGCGACAGAGTTTAAGCTTAAGACAACAGGTCCGAGTGTGTCGACAATCAATCGTTTGATTCAAAAGTTAGAGAGAACAGGTAGTGTTTGCGATGACATGTTTGGCAATGTGGGACGACCGCTGAGCGCCAAAACGCCTGAAAAGATTGAGAGAACACGCCTCATCGTACCAATGAAGTGTTTGATCTGCTTGAAGAGCACTTTAATGAGCGGATATTTGCTTTAGGGTACCCCAAATCGAAAAATATTTGCATTGATTGGCCACCCTATTCTCCTGACCTGAACCCCTGCGATTCATTTTTGTGGGGCTATATCAAAGACAAAGTTTAGGCTGGAAACCCCCAGAGCATCGAAGACCTGAAAACTGCGATATTCAGACAGTTATTGAAAGCATTGAAACTTCGGCTCTTCAGCGAGTGATGCAGAATTTCGCTCTTCGTTTGCGCCATATTATAGTTACAGATGGAAGACATATCGAACATGTAACAACTAATTCCCATGTATTGTACTTTGTTTTAGAATTTAAATAAATTTTTTTGAATCAGTAGTTTTCGAGAAATTAATTTTTAACATCAGCGCGTTAATTACTGGTCACACTGTAGATCTTATTGAAAATATTAAAGGCTAAAAAAAGTTTTTACTTTGTGTACTAAAAAGAAAAAAAAATTCCCAACTTTTTAGGGTATCAAAAAAGCATATTTTTGAAAAATTAATTTTTTATTATTTTCTATTTTTCAGTCTTTTACATATTGCATAAGTCATTATTTTAAATATTATGGAATGTTAAATTAGTTTTTTCTAAATCAACAATTATATGGAATGAAAATGTAACTAAAACAAATTGATTAATTAATATTAATCAATTTTTAATTCCATCAATCATTCAAGACATTAATTAATATTAATGTCTCGAAAATATTAAAATAGTGTATTGCCATTAGTAGCCCATAACTGTACAAAATTTCATAAGAAGCAAATCAAAAATTTAAAGAAAGTAAAAATATTGCCTTTTGTCTTTGTATGAACTGTTCGCATTAAAATGCATTTTTATGTGTAAAACATACAAAAATTAATGTATTAATCCCAATCATGATTGTTTCACATCTAATTTAAACCTTTTATCTATTAATTACAGGTTTTACAAGCACAATGCACATGCGCTGTTGGGGCGGTTCGTGCATATTGCAAGCACGTGTTCACTCTTTTGCATGCCACATCCGATTACAGTAAGCAGAAGCTATATGCAGCACCAACTGCAAAATTACAAACATGGCACCAGCCAAAAGCAGTGAAGACAGTTCCACTACCATGCCAAGAAGTGTTTGGGAAACCTTCAACATATGAAGGCCCTTCAAACACAGATTTCAACTGGGGAGCTTTAAAAGATTTTAGCCTCCCAATTTTTGATGTTTGTATGGAATCAGTGGAGGCTAAATATAAATTAACAATTCCTTTGCCAGCTGTTGCTTGCAGCAGCAACATTGGCATCGATGAGTTCCCAGATGACCCAACCCTGCGAAAAATGCTATTCATAAATACGCATTACAGTAAAGACCTTTCCGAATTGCATGAAATAGAAAAAAAACCAGTAGAGCAAAAGAGCTTAGAGTGGCAAAATGGGAGGAAGATACGTCTGACTGGAAGCAACATCAAGGATATTGCTACAAGGGTGAAAGACTTTGAAAATTTGGCAGCTTCCATCAGACATAAGAAAGATATGGACATCTCTTTCATTCCAGCAGTTGCATATTTCATGCAAAACGAAGAATATGTACGGAAGTGGTACATAGCAAGTGTGTAGTTCGAAAAACTGGTTTGGTAATACATCCTTTTTAACAATATATTGCCGCATCTCCAGATGGTCTTATCAAGTCAGGAGACGACCAGCAGTTGGACAGAGCTGTTGGGAAAAAAATGTATTTTCAACCCAAAGAATATACCACTAACAGAATTATGCCAGAAAAGAGCGGGATTCTGTTTAGTTGACACTGATGGCAAAATTTCATTAAATAAAAACCATAAATATTATTATCAAATACAGTGTCAACTAGCAGTGTCCAACCTAAAGGAATGTATGCTCGTTGTTTTTCACAACGAGAAAGGGGCAATAGACAATGAAAATTTTTTTGTTCAAAAAATTCATTTTGACACACAATTTTGGCACAGTATTCTTAAAAAATTACATATGCTTTTTTTTTAAAATTTTTATTTAGATTGCTGAATTTTATAGAATATGTGTTTTTTCGATAATTATTAATATTTTTATATAAGTTTAAGTATTTTCTATGATTTTTAATATCATTAATAAAATAATTAGATTTTTTACCCTGCATATCAGTTTTTTCCTTAGTATCAAGAATTTCATGTTCACAGTATACTGAGAGGAAAGTGGATGAGGATATTTATCAGAAGATACTATATAGAAATTAGTAAATTTTTTTTACTCAATATATACTATCTGTTATTTCCACAATTTAAAATTTAGAAGAAGCATTTTTTT
>BGPR01012401.1:30485-45113 GCA_013235015.1 Araneus ventricosus
ATAAAACTGAATAAGGCAAAATTAAACTGAGGACACTTTAAAAAAACCCACTACATCAAAAAATTATTTCCCCCATACATATAAATGATAAGAAAACAGAAAAAAATTAATCAAATATACTAATCATCAAATAGCAATATCTAAGAATTAAATGCATCTTTTCAACATAATTACAATAACAATTAATAGAAACTATCCACCAAAAAAATAAGTACAAATGACATCATCCAGAAAAAAAAAATCATTGTTAGAAATTTTCATTGGTATCAATAAAAGTATTCATTTTTGCAAACAACTATTAAACATTAATTAAAGGGTTATGGAAGTTACACAACATGCAAGTAATAAAAAAAATAGAATTTATATTATGTAAACTTGTATAGGGGATAGGTCCCTCAAAATATTTGTATATTTTGATTCGGGATATAGCCCTTTCTACTGTTATTCGTACATTTGATATCTTGCAGTTTTCAATTCTATCAGATGCATCAAACTGTATACAGTCCTTTAAAAATTTAGGGCATTTCAATTTACAACTTGTTTTTTGCAACTCTTGTTCAATCTGAAAACCTTCATCTGCCATCACAACGTCATTTGGTTCCAACAGATCCATCAGTTATCTTTTAATGAAGAGCTCCTTATCCGATATACTACCACAATATAACGGTGAAATGATGCTGATGGTCCCTGACGGCATAATGCCTATCATACCTTTTAAAGTATTTGTGTTTTTGTAGAAACTGAAGGTCATTTGCTGTTCTGCTGGGCTGTTAGGGTTTCTGTATTGGAAACTCAGTACAGTCAACAATGACTCTACAGTCCCTGTTCTCAGAATACAACTGCCTTGGCATTGACTCGACAACTTTTGATTTCGAGGGAAATATATGTAACAGTTTAAGCTTTTCGTAAAGAACTGTCGTTACGAAAGTAAAATACAGTCAGCCCCGTTATAACGAACCCTCAACGGACCGACTCAGAAGTTCGTTTTAACCGAGGTTCGCTGTATCCGTATTTGCAAAAAAAATGCCCCAGCATGCTAAGATACTACTTATATAATACACTTTTTAATAACTTAATATTTTCATTAGTAATTAGGGACAAATAAAGTATTAAATAATTCGCTTGCCAGCGTTAGCCATGATCACTGCAAAGTTCACAGAATGACAAGCAATTGAACTAAAATTGCAGAGAAAACACTTGATTGCTCCTAGGTCGTCTGACCAGAAAGTCCCTCCCCTTCCTTGGTTGACACCATTCCAGGTGTCCAGCGGGGGAGGGGGGAGATAGAAACTGTAAAGAGACTTGCCTATTGTTCCTTTGTCTCACTTATGGGGTTAGCAGCGACTCTAACAAAGGTACAATAGGCGAGGAATGTGGTCTCTGGATCAGGGTATTTCATGCAAAAGGGGTAACTCTTGTAGAAGTTGAGTTGACTTGAGCACAATTAGTAAAGAATGTCCCTTTGGGCAAGTGAAAAGTTTGAAGTTTTAGAAATTTTCAGTTCGCTATAACCGAGTTTCTAGC
The DNA here is from genome assembly GCA_013235015.1 of Araneus ventricosus. Classification (NCBI taxonomy): domain Eukaryota; kingdom Metazoa; phylum Arthropoda; class Arachnida; order Araneae; family Araneidae; genus Araneus; species Araneus ventricosus. Next base: position 32,010 of record BGPR01012401.1, read on the forward strand.
GTTTGCTGTTCGTTGTAAACGTATCAAAATACATTATTAACATAGGGTTTCAGTTGGGACCATGTAAAAAGTTCGCTGTAACCGAGGGTTCGTTATATCCAGGGTTCGCTATATCGCGGTTCGACTGTATCTTGAAACTGTCGAATCAGAAATTTCAAACAAAACAGATAAAAATTCATTCGAAATTAAAGTTCTTAATTTTACAAGAAAAAGGAAAAAGAGATCAACAGGTCGCTTACAGAAATTTCCCGTTTGAAGGTTCTCTTCAACATTCGAAAAAGAATAAACGCAAAAAACCTTTCTTTTGTGAAACCTGTTAGTGCCTTCATCTTAGTGTCATTCGATATATTCTCTGGGGTGAAGGCCTTTTTCCCAAGGGAATCTTTCAGTTCTTTAAGCTCATCTTTCAGCTTATTCATCCTGTCCATAACATCGGTAAAAGTCTCAGTCTGTGATGAAACCGAGTGCATTCCACTGTAATCAGAATTTATGTAAGTTCTTTCAATAATTAATTCTTTTATATGTGCATATTAAATTTCTGAATATGTATTTATTATATAGGGTAGATGCTCCAATTTTGGCCACTGCGCGAGTTTTGGCCACATTGGATCTGTTTTTCCAATAATTAACTAGTAATTTCAAATTAACTAATAAGAAGCATTGCAATACTTTAAACAATCCTTATTTTATTATTTTCAATTTTACTATTTCAAAAGTGGAACACTACATGTTCTAGTTTTGGCCACATAACTTCATTATTGTGTTTTTAGACATTACATAAATTTAAGAATATCTGGATGAAATAAAATAAACTAATTTAGTTTTGTTTCTAAAATGAAAAGTAACTGATAAGCTTTGTTTCTAAAGTAAAAAGAATCGATTTAGTTTTGTTTGTTTTCATTTTACATAGTAATGGCTCCAATTAAAAATAAGAAGGCAGGTAGCATTTCATAAAAAAAAATTGCTACTCGCCATCTAAAGTTGCTAATGCAGTTAAGGCCATTCAAAATGGAATGTCAAAAACATCTCCATTTTGAATGTTTACCTCACATTTATGTTAGAAAATTTCAATTTGAGGAACCTGACTCGAGTGATGAGGAATATTCTTTTATATGCATGGATTGCTCTAATTTTAAAAATGATTCTCATGAATTGGATTAATGTTGCAATTAAAAATTATAAAAATACATATTTGTGGATACTGTTAGTGAGTATAATACTGCAAATTCTTGATTTGTAAGATTTTTTTAAAAAAAACTATGCTTTTGCAATGCAAGTTTATTCCTCTCCCCATTTTTTGTTTCATATTTTATCCCAAAAAAATATGCGAGTATATATAGTTTGTATTTTATCAACCAAATTACATTATTGTTTTCTGCATTCCTGTTTCTTTAAAAAAAACTGAAATCTGCAGCTAAAATCAGCTTAGGTAAATTTTATTACATATCTTTATATATTCATCAAAAAAATCACATTTAAAATAACAGAAAATAATGTACTAAAATATATATTGCATAAAAATTATTTATTTTTAATTAAAATTCATTAAAATGTCTGTTAAAAATATAATATTAGTGTGGTCAAAACTAGTGCATAGAGGTGGCCAAACCTGGTGCAAATTGGGTTAATTCAATTAAAAATTCATAACTCTAAATCTAAAATATTCTTCAAAAAAATTTTATTACTAGCAGAAAGACAATAAAATTTGCTAAAGAATAGTAGAAGTATGATTTAATATGCTTTAAACAGTTATCCACTGTGAAATTTCCAATTCAAATTTTCTCTTAAGGTGGTCAAAACTGGAGCATCTACCCTACCATATTAATGTTTCAACTTTAATGACACTTTTAATAAATTAGTTCAACTATAATACCTGGATATCAGGCATATTTCCTAAAGTATTCACTAGATGAATAAATTATTAAGACATTTACTAATATAACATCTACTAATTTTAAGCTAGGAGTGACAAATTTTGCTACGGTTGTTTGTTTACTTTCATCAATAAAATACAGATTTTGATTTTGGGAACTTTTAAACTTTTGTCAAGTAAATGAGAAGTGCACTCACTGTTTTGTTCCGTCTGGCTGCATATTGTTCCCATCTGTTGCTGATGATGGCAAACCGACTTTTGGTGTCTGCTTTGGAGTTTTGGAGAAAATAATAGCAACAGCTTCTAGTTTCAACAACCTGCGTTTTGTAAATCTACATGTAGTATAGGAATTTTCTTCGAAGTGATCGGAACATATTATGGAACTAGAAGAAGGCATAAAACCTTGTCTTCCAATATTCCTCAACTAAACTTTTAACAATTGAGAGTTCTTGAGAGGAAACGTAAAAAACGTTTTATCTCGGCAATCAGTTTTGGCTTTAGCATTAGAGCATCCAATTACACACCAGTATCTAATTTTGATTCAAATATGGAAAGAAAGACTGAAAAGTAAAGGAACTAAAACGTAAATAATACTTCCGCTTCGTAACGAGGCGGAAGATGTTAACGGCAGACCCATCGGCGTAAGTGGTGCGGATTAGCGCTTAGATGACATGCGCAGCTTCGGCCATTTTGAGATGACACGTGACCGTGAATTCATCCCATTAAAATACCACTTCCAACATCGGGTGTCCGTCGTTGGTCTTGTGGGTGGCCGTACGTCACACCCTCTCGCCACTACCTCACAGCAACTAGTAATGCTTGCCGCTCAAATCATCACGTTAAGGCTGCAGTGTTCCCATTAAATGCAGATTTTTAAACATCGCAAAACATAAAGGTCACGGTAAAATTAAAACCTTCTGCAGAAACATAAATCCTCACAATTCCGCAATATTTTCAAGGCCGCGGTGGCCTAATGCTAAGGTATCGGTTTAGGGGCCGGAGGGTTCCAATTTCGAAACCCGATTTCACTGAGGATCCGACGTGTATAGGGCCCGTTGCACGTTAAATCATACGCAGTGGCCAAACGCCCTCACGTTGGTGTGGCGTGGAAGTTTGGAAAGGAGGTTCCAGCTCACGTGTCGTCGTCGTCATCTGACCGGGGTTCAAAATTGCGAGGCCCGGCCAAAAAAATAGCCCTCGTGTTGCTCCAAAACGGGACGTTAATATAATTAATCTAATCTAATCCGCAATAACTTCGGAGCATATTGTCGCTCAAAAATCATTTTAACATCATCTTAAAGTTTATAAAAATTAGCTTCCAATGCTATCAATTTTATTTCCATGAGACGTTCTATTTAATCTTCCGTATTGGAGGAACGGCGTAGCCAGGTTCCTGAAGGTCACGGCTCTATTTATAGCACTGGGAGGGGTGGTGACGGATTACGATCAAGGAAGAAATGCTGCCCAGTCATAGTTCACACCAGTGGCGGCGAGGAGGGTCAGTCGCCCCCCCCCACTTATTTAGGAGAGATTAAATTTTTATTTCATTTTAGCTGCCTGAAACTAGGGAATTACAAAAAAGCAGTAGTGTTCGGCAAACTAACTAATTTTTCAATTAATTTTTTTAATTTTATTGTCTACCCCCTATACTCCCGAGTCTTTTAGATGTCTATAAATTGTTTGCCGTCTCACTTTTTCCATCCAATTTGCCAGCTAAAGACCGTTGTCACCCCAATAATTTCTGAGCGACAAGAACTATAGTCTTAAAAGTGGGGTCTAGGTATAGTAAAGTTGCCATGCGCTACTCATGAAAACCGCTTACAGCTCCACCTAGCGGCAAAATTCGGAGTTAACGTTCTTATCTCAGAAACGGCACGATATACGAAAAAAAAGTCAATTACAAAGTTGTTCAGCATCACCGATTTAGTAAGAGACGATACCTTCCGTACAGTAATGTTAAAAATAGAAGGCGTTAAATGCATATTTGTTTGGTTCGCAACTCCGAAAATAGTAACGCGACATAACGCGGAAGAAAAGAGAAAAGGAAGGACGTAATATCCGATTTTCTAGAGGATTTGCCGTTGAGTGACCTTCGGAATGTATAGTTCCAGCATGGCGACGCTCCTCCGCACAAGTTATCAAGTGTCCAACAGTATATTCGTTACACATTTCAGCAACAATTCATCGGGTATGGTGGTTGCGTAGAATGGCTTCCACGTTCACCTGACCTGAACCCATTGGAGTTTTTTCTGTGGGGATACATAAAACAGCGAGTGTATGCAACCCTTCCACCAACATTGCAGGAACTTCGAAACCGTACTACGAATGTTTTATCCAGCGCGTCACCTGCCTTGCTGCACAATGTGCAGCGAGAAGTGCAGTCCCGTGTCCTGATGTTTATTGTTGCTGAAAGACACCATTTTCAGCATGACAGATAGATGAGCCTCATTTCCAGCAAGTGCAGTTTGGCTCAACGCGATCAAACAAATGTACGTTTTGTGTTTTTCATTTGTACCATTTTTGTGCGCAATATGCTTTTTGTAATAAATCGATGATGCTGAACAACTTTGTAATTGACTTCTTCCCGTATTTCGTACCGTTTTTGAGATAAAAACGCTAGCTTCGAATTTATTTTGACGCCAAGTGGCACTGTAAGCGGTTTCCTTGCGTAGCGCATGGCAACTTTGCTATACCTAGACCCCACTTTTATGACTATAGTTCTTGCCGCTCAGAAATTATTGGGGTGACAACGGACTTCAGCGGGCACACTGTATATAAAATATATAGTGAAATATGTAAAGACGTAAATTTTAAAATGCCAGCGATACAATTCTGTATGATGCATCACAGTTAACGAGACTGAAAAACTGTATTCAAATAACCTTCACTCAATTCATCTATCACTCATAGGTAGACTGTATTTTACTTAATATTCACTTTTTTTGTTTATCGTTCCTGAGTTATAGCGGGTGAAACTGCGACGGGAATGCTATAATTAATTTAAAATACAAAAATAAAAACTAATTTAAGTGGGAGAACCAGCTGGTCGCCGAAGGCGGCTAGTACTATTATAAAATTGCAATAAAATGTAAAATCAAAAATAAGTCTTGCAAATGTTATTAATTCGAGTCATTTGATTCTTAAGATAACATAAGCCGTTAACATTATTGATAGAAACTTCTTTACTTAGACGAATGGTTGGTGTTTGGGGGGGATTTGACAGTAGGGGGGGACGCAAAATATAAAGTTGAATCAAGGAGTAAGCGAGGGAACAAAGGTTGGGAACCCCTGGAACCCAAGAAAGTGAACGCTGATGATTATGTCAAAATTTAACTGAAACGTAGAAACATGCAAACCGAAACTGTAAGTTAAATAAAAGCTTCTAAGGAATGCTGAATTTCGATTTGCATCTCGCAGGTTTCGGTGAGGAAGTGGATGTTCGACTGGCGGAAGCAGGTGGCTGACTTAATAGCAGCCACCTCAGCTGCCGAAGGTGAGGGAGGCATGGAGAAAAATGCATCGGAAAAGTGTGATGGCACTGTCGGTGGCATTGAGACCAAGATTTCCACAAGAAATTCGAAATTATAAAAACCTTTTATCATTTCAGTTCTTTTGTTCATTTTTAAATTACTTGTAAGTGGCAAAAATGTTCGACATGGCTGCAATCTTCATTCTGTTTCTTATGATTTTCAGTTTCATCAAATATCAGATGATAACACAGTTTTCTCGCACCCAGACACAGTCCAAGGTAACTTAACCAACCGAGCAAGCAATATTATGGCACCTCCCCCAAACCAACACATTTTTAAAAATTATATAATGTCTATATTCTAAACTCCAAACAAAATTTTATTTCAAAATACGCATATTTTACTTGAAAAGATGACTCAATAATATATTGAGAATTTTTAACCTTTCTATATATTTTGCATTATGTAGTGGTCTTATTGAAACTAGAATAATATTATTATACAAATTTATTTAATAAATATATTGGCAGCATCCTCCGTGTTCCGCCGCTTCGGAACAACTGCTTTTTTCAGTTTTCAATATTGCACATAGATTAGTAGAATAGGCTATAAAACGAAAAAGTTCCAGTTGGTATCTCCCAGAAAAGCGGCCAAAATCCAAAGAAGGGAAGCAGAGGAGCCACCCATATAAAATGGAAATAAGTTTCAATGACAGCGGATGAGAAATAGAAAACTATAGAAAAAGTTATCCAGACACCATAAGTCTGAAACCCCAAGAAAACTATAAGCTGATCCTGAAATAAATAGCCGAAAAATTCCCGTGTACCGAAAACAGATGGTTATTCGAATACATCAACATCATCTTTTCCAATTTTTTTGTAACTTCTGTTGTTTCCCTTTATGTCTAAAATAAGACATTAGTTATGTTTTCAACACATGTAGATACCGAGATATAGAGGATCTCCCGTACAACGTTTCTTGTGGCGTTTTGGAGTGTGAATCAAATTCCTTCCTGAGACCCCAATGGGAGGAACTTAGCCCTACGTTAAAAGCGAATATCTTGATAGATTCCTGGGTGAGTAAAACAGGAGCATATGTTGCTAAGATGAATGATTGCTGGCAGGAACAAATAACTGCGAATAAGTTTGTTGCCTGATATAAAAATTGTGAATAAATATTTGTTATCCATCAATGTATAATTTCTTAACATTTCCTAAATCTCCTCGAAACTCCTTTCCTTAAAAAAATTTCGAATCAAGAACCAGTTACCAATATCAGAATTTTCAGTCAGCGATATATAACCAATTCCTATTTAGCACCTCTGCGTCACGTGCTACAACAAATTGGAGATCGCAAAGATTTAAAATGAAAGGTCAAATTCTGATGCCGCCACTGTTACTTTCCAGAAAACGTTTCTTACGATTTTTACTTTCTCGTATACGAAGTATACAAAGAGAAAGCATTGTAATCGTCAAAAAATTCGAACTCGAGATATTGACGAACCTCCACGTTTCAGACCTTCCCGAGTGCGAAAAACAAAATTTTGGAATTATGTCTGTCTGTGAACGCGATAACTCGAAAACTATTAGAGCTACGGGGATGAAATTTGGTATGTGATCTTTACAGATAATTTGTAGATTTCTAACAAATTTTGAACAAAATTCGTCTACTGGCAGTCTCCTTGTCAGTCCGCGTTCAAGTGAACACTATAACTCAAAAACTTAAAAAGCTAGATGGATGAAATTTGGTACATCGATTTATCATCAGGTATGTAGGTCGGTATAAAGGTTTGGACAAATCCGTCAAAGGGTTGACTGTCTGTCGGTCTGTATAATCGCATACTTGTCAACACGATAACTTCTTAACAATTTTGCTTAGACAAATGAAATTTTGTATGTGGCTTTCTAACCTCAAGTTGTAGATATTTGTCCAATTTTTGCGTCAACCGGTTTTGAAAAAGGCATTCAAATTGCAACTTTGTTTTTCTTTATCTTACGCAGCCCTATTGCGCAACCACGAATGCTTCTGATTTCAACTTTCGCCTTACTGCGACAAAACACAACTTTCGGAAACTCTCAGTATGATGTTTCGCTTTTTTCCCGCTGCGTTAGGGAAACTTGTTTGCTTTACTGCCTTTTACCTTATTTTTTCTGTACAGGTGTTAGGGAGTATACGAGAAAGTTTAGGGGAGACCACTCAAGCCGGTTTCTGTAAAGCTATGCAGAAACATCTATATCTCGAAAGGTTTAATTCAGAGTTGGTTCCTGGCAAAACTGCACCAGATTTATTCTTAGAACTTTGATGATAATTCCAAACATATTTCTTGTGAAATGTTGGTAGCAATTGAAATGAACGTATAGTGGTTTTTAGGGATGTACCGAATATTCAGCAAGTATTCGGACAGATATTCAGCCGTATATATTCAGGGCAATAAGTTTTTAAAATGTGCTTCTAAATGTATTTAATAAAGGATATTGCAGAATTACTATTCAATATATTATTAAAACATCTCCTAACATTTACCCAACTGTATTCGGTATTCAGCCAATTCACTATTCGTTACATCCCTAGTGGTTTTCACAAGTGGAAAGAAATCATAACAAAAAATATCTATTATTAAAAAGCAAACAACTGAGTTTTATTCGGGCATCGTGTAAAATAAATTGTTTGATATTTCACTAAGTGCATCAATATACGGACATTATCTAATGGAATTACTGTTAATATCCAAAGAAACAGAAATAATCAGATGAAAAGGGAAAATTAAGTTTAAATTATCAAATTTATAATTTTAAAATTAATGTTAGTATTACATTAAAATTTAGAAAAAATATATTTCATATTGTTACAGTCAATCATACAAAAATACTGATTTAAAATTTTAGCACTTTGACGTCACTTCTATTCTGCTCACGTGTAATTTAGTCAACATTTGTAGTATTTTAAAATATTTTATAAAATCAAAATGTTTGCTGAAAATTTTAGTTCCAAGAAACTATTCCGTGCCTCAAGTAATAATTGAATTGTAAAGTACATATTAGTACTTCCACGATAAATTTTACAACGTCACTGCAGGGGGGTAGCTGGAACTTCTGCCGCCCGGGGCGAAGTTGCAACATATCGCCCTTCCTTGAAGCCGGCAATTCACATGAAGGCTAGCAATGCCATTTGTCCTAAGATGTTTTCCCCCACCCATTTTGATGGGAAAAATCCAGCCACGTCATCATTTGAGGCTTCAAAGTGCGCTGGCGATAGAGGGAGCAAAGATCGCTCCCCTTACTGCTGCTCTTTGATTCCCCCTATTCCTCCCCTCACTCGTCGGATTTCCGATTTTCTAGCCTCTTTGCGAGGTTTCAATCTAGACAGGTTCTTTGATGTGCCGCCCTAGCTTCGTTCGGGGTCTCAAATGGGAATCGGCGCATGAACTGGTTGATTTTGGTTCTGTTGAGATTCGATCGCTTTGAATCATTTGTTCTAAATTTCATAAGTTTTCGACCTTGCCGATTGCTTTTTCCTTCGCGTGTTCCAAAAATTCCAGTTTGGATTACATGTGAATTGCATGCTTTACAAGTTACATATGGCAAATAAATATTTAAAAAATCCAAGAAAGAACATTTTATTTGAAACTAGAAGATTTGAGCCCGCCAACAATATCTCAGATCCGATTGTTACAGATTTACTAACAAAAGTTGTAGTAGACAATCTCATGCGCATGCTGAGTGCTTAAAGCAGGCCATTCATATCTCTTCCAAAATGGAAATTTTGGAACACGGCAAGGAAAAATCAATCTCAAGGTCGAAAACCTATGGAAAATAGCATAGTGGCTGGGAGAAATCGGATTTGCAACCAAAGCAAATTCCGGCAATTCGTGCGCCAAATCTTGGGTGGGATCCTTTGTGTGGGTAGTCGGCAATTCAACTTTGATTTGAATAGATCGGAACCCTGCGACGAGGGTAGCAAATCTGAAATCCGCGGATTGGGGTAAGGAATGGAGGGGGGGGGGCCGCGAAGAGCGGTTGTATCGCACTTTGGAACTTCAGATGAATGACGTGCCTGATTTTTCGACTTGTATGGGTAGAAAAAAAACCAGTCTTGGGCCAAATGGATGGAATGGAGTACAGATCAATTGCCGGCTTAAGAAATAAAAAATTATAATTTGTATTAAATTTTAGATTTAATTATATATAAATATTAAAAGAAAACAATAAATCTATCAACTAAATATCTTCATTATAAACAAACTAATTACAAAAACTGGATTAAAAACAATTAGTTAAAAACCCAAATCAAAACTAATTATGAAAACTGGATTAAAAGCAATTGGCAAAAAACCTTAAAAATTATCTACCGACACTCAAATCAAAACTAATCACTAAACTCGGATTGAAACAAGTAGTAACCCACTAACAGAAAAAATTGCATTACGAAATATAAAATAAAAATATGCTGAAAGAAAATATTAGCAATAGCGTGCACCACAAATTCAAATCTTTATAACATTCAGGATAACTTACCTCTTAAATATTCAATTCGAATATTAAGTGGGTAAAAGGAAAAAAAAAATCAGATGCATGTAAATATCAAACTCTCAACTAAATATTAATTACGCAACTACGGCGTTTGAAGCGCTAGACCTCTGCATATAAATGTGAAATCGCGCGTCAATCATTAACCTTGCCTTCATATATCGGCAAATTACAGTAGGGATAGCGGTTATTACGAAAATAACCGGTTTTCGGTTATTCCGGTTTTTTCACACCTGGTTTAACCTGGGGGTTATAACCGCACAAAATAACCGGTTTTCGGTTATTCAGATTTTTTCATCTCTGGTTTAACCTGGCGGTTATAACCGCACAAAATAACCGGTTTTCGGTTATTCAGATTTTTCACCTCAGGTTTAATCTGGCGGTTATAACCGCACAAAATAACCGGTATTTGAAATAGCCGGTTTTCGGTTATTCAGATTTTTCACCTCTGGTTTAATCTGGCGGTTATAACCGCACAAAATAACCGGTTTTTTGAAATAACCAGTTTGCGTTATTTTTTTTATAAAAAAACAAACGCAGTTTGTAGACAAAATTTTTTATTAATATTGTTTTTATAGGAAATCAATCCACTAGTCAGTATTTATCTGTTCATAAAGACTCTTTAAGTGATCCACCAACCAATAGACGCCTCGAAGAAGCGGTTGTCGTTGATTGACCTAAGATGATGAAATTCAAAGCCTCATAACTTGGTAAATTTTAATATAATCGAACCTAAAATCAAGCCTATATTATGATCCGGTTTTCTACCCTGTTATTGGATTTAAAAAAAACCGGTTATAACCTGGACCAAAAAATACCTGAAAAACCGGTTAAAAAGAAAAGAAAAAAAAACCGTTTAAAAAGAAATAAAAAAATCGGTTAAAAAGAAATTAAAAAAAACTGGTTTTCGGTTAAAACAAGTAGGTTTTTATCATCCTTAATTTACAGATAAATGGCGGAAAATACGAATTAATTGCCTTATTTTTTAATCTACACTGATTGCCGCTGCACTTGGTCATAAAATTGTTTTCCTGCATGCTTGATTTTGACGCTTGCGCAGACCAACCACCCCGCTCCCTCTAGCTACGTTACTGAGCGTCACATAAATGACGCACAGAGATTATCGAAATCTGGGGACACCCAATTGATTGAAATGCACAATGACAAATATCTCCGTCTCATCTCTTATAGAAAAGTCCAGCGAAATCATTAACGCTCAGGAATGTGGGCGTGGCTACGTGTCAGATGCAGACACTCAGTCTACAAATTAGCATACACACCATGGGACACTGTTTGGATTCTGTAGGAGCTACGGCATTTTTTAAGCTAAGTTCAGCAATTTAATTTCTTTTTTATTTCATGTTGATTCATTGACGCGGAGCTCCGTTAGCATAAAATAGGAGTTATACCAGAATTAATTTATTTTCCTAATATAATCTTTCAGCATTCGTTTTTTGTTTATTTTTTCCCCGAGTGTTGGTAAACTGAATCTTTTTGCTAAATTATAGGATCTTCAGCGTATCCAACTGAAGTTATTGTTATTTGACAGATTTTTTTGAGCCGGGTTTAGCTGTTAGCTTTCTTATTTCCTTTTTAGGGTTTAGTTTTGATTTGAGAGTTGGTAAAAAAATTTTAAGGTTTTTTACTAATTATTTTTAATTCGGTTTTCGTAATTAGATCTTTTTTAGTGATTAGTTTTGATTTGAGTATTGGTAAACAACTTTTAGGTTTTTTACTAAATGCTTTTAATCCATTTTTCGTAATTAGTTTTGATTTGAATGTTTAAAGTTTTTAACAGATTGTTTTTAATTCAGTTTTTGTAATCAGTTTTTATTTGTTTATTTTGTGTAAGCTTTTTTTTTCCTTTGAATATTGGGAAACTTTATGAATACAGATCTTTTTACTGAAATATGGGATCTTCAAAGAATCGGGCGGGCGTTATTGCTCAAATTTGCCAATGTGCATATGAATTTGTATTACATCTTTCATGAATGAATCTGTTCTGAGATATGATTGGCGAGCTGAAAGCCCGTCATAGACGGGCACAAATCTTCTAGTCATTATAAATTAGCCAAAATTTATTTACGGCTTAATCTTCAGACGTATTACATTACATTACACCACCTGCATCCCCGTGTTTAGAGCCATTTGGCTCCTTTCCGGTTTGGATGGATGGAGGCGAATTTTATTTTTTAAGAAGGGACACAGAAACAAGTAACAGGTACAAGAACAGATGAAAATGAAAAAGAAACATACACTGGACAGAACAACATAGAAAACAATACAAAATAGAAAAAAATACGTAGAGGGAAAAAAATCATAAGTAGCCGAAAGTGTGTGTCAGTCTGGGTTGGATGAGTGCTCAATTATTATCCTCTACAATGAGATTGATCTCATCACATATGAACGCTTCAGACGTATAATATATTTATGAAATCAAAATCGGTTGTTGAATTTGAAAATTCGATGTTAGCTCTCGAGGGTTTTTAGTTTGAAAAATGTTTTGACACAAATATTCTTAGACGTTATTTTCTTTTAAATGACACCTTTTGTTCGAATAAAAAAACAATTTGTGCCAGAAAAAATCTCGTTATGTCGTTTTCTATCCACGAATATACATTATAATAACCCTTTATTACATAGTTGCAAACCACTCTTATCTCTATCGATACGGGAACGTCTCATACGTTCCTTTAAGCGAAAGACGATAGCAGTCCGATTTTCCAACCCCTTTCGTTAAGGATTTCACACCCGCGGCGCATGTAGCAAGGGTCTGTGGTAGTTTGTGATTTATCTATTCTGTAGCCATTTGAGTAAATACTGTATTAAAGAGATTGATAATAAATTATATTTTAATACGAAACACTTGTTGTGAAACTCTCCGTTCTGCGTGGGGTTTCTTTTATGTGAGTGGTGGAGACAAATAAAGGCCAATGGTTTTTATCCCAATTATTTATTGACTTTGTTACGGGATACGGACAACAAACACACACAAATGATGAAATATGTACATGATGACACGAAATATAAGATGCTCACCCACTCAGTTACATTTCGAGCTGTGAGTTTAATATCAAAACACTATTGACACTTCATGTAAAACATCCACCGGCTAAAACTCTAGTCCGCCACTCGCCAAGCCCATTCGGCCCGCGTCAGGCACTTCCCCGTTCTTCTCTACTGTCAACACTCGACGGCTGCCAACGCTTCGTTGCTCCGCAGCGCCCTCACACTT